>JZLH01S0006054.1:0-42167 GCA_001188425.1 Eucidaris tribuloides | reverse complement strand
ATAATTTCATTGCTTTAATCAATTATAAGAATACTCTCAGAATCAAATGCATGGCATATATACGCAAACCGAGTTCAACCAGCTTCTACAGTGTATCTCCATAGTTCAACATATGTTTCACGTACACTGTAACACACCCACTGCACCAAAATCACACTCAAGGCGCGCTGACATGGACTTGCTTTTACTCCTTGCGGGAGTATGCGACATGGATTTACACATAAATGTTATATTTTTCAGGCACAAAAAAGTTCAAAGAGTCCATTTATGAGTGAAATTTGAATGTTCCCTGAGAAATTTTTAGGTCAAACGGCTTTGAAATAAGAAAACGGGAACATCGTTTTCCGTAATTGTCAAAAAACAGCTGAATTTTCAACTTCAAATTTGCCGATTTTTCACCAAAATATCACCAACAGAACAAGTAGAGTCTGCCGAATACAATGATGTATCATACATGGTTATTAGATGCCTCAAGAGGGCACTATAACATAAAAATGGCTTGGAAGTGCATCCGATTTCTGAAGGGAAATTTTCCAAAATGGCGACTTCCATCGCGTAAGTACGGACAGTTGGTGTTCTCAAAAACGACCATAAAATCAACGGTTTGGTGTTGCAAATGTGAAAAACTTGACTAGAAATAAAAAGTTAAGATATTGAACAAGCATATTTCAAAGTTTAAAGAAAAAAGGACTTAAAATATTGACACACTGCTTTGATGAATTTTGCCAAATTTGCGTGTTGGCAGAATAGGAAATGTCTTAAACGCAAACCCGTTGCGATCGCTACTTACAGATAATTTTTTGAGAGTTGAATTTTTTCGTGAACCTCCCTATCATCATGATTATCATTCATCATCATCACCATCCTCATCATCCTTCCCCTCCTCCTCCTCATCATCAATCATTATCATCATCATCATCATCATCATCATCAACATTACACTAACACAGAACTGTAGGCGTGGGACTACACTTTCTGACCGTCACACACGGCCTACCTAAACCAAGCTCGCGTTCGATGTCATCGCCAAATTCTTCCTCAAATTGTCTCCTCAATTCCTCCTCTGAAATCCGGAGAGTCATTTTATCTACGACCAGACGGAATGCATAAATCTGATAAAAATTAACACGAAACAATGTCTTTGATTAGCATCACTTGTTCTGGTCTAGACGCCAAATCGCCAAAACGGCTTATTTTAGGAGTTCGTTTGCACTTCATGCTATTAGGACAAATTTGGTATCATTGGGAAAGCTGAAGGTCTGAGGGGTGTTGAATCTGCGGATGCCAAGAACGGCACGGTGGGCCGTTGACCATGGGAAACGGGACTCGAACTTCAATGGACCTAGAAATCGGCTATTGCAATTCTGCAAATTTTTGGATCCTACCCTATATCACATAAAGTGTACTTATTTGAAAAGTACATGATCGTATTAAATTTTATGTTGTACATGTAAGGGTCCAGAAACAGAGGTATTCGCATGAATGCTTTACTTAGACGGGGGACAAAATTTGTGACCTTGAGGTGACCTTGAGTTTGACGCTTCCTTGTGCAAATCTGGTAGATAAAATTATGCCATTCTTTTAAAAAGGTTAAAACTTTAGTTTATTTTAAATTCACTTGCATTTATTGAGTATTGATCAAAATTATCGGATTAAGTAAAGTATTCCCGTGTTACTTACTCGCCATAATTTGATTTGTTTACCATGGAACAAACCCAACAAGTCCCTAACACCGCGATGTAACTGTGCGTGTATAGCGCAAAAATAGGGTTTCTCCGGCTAGGCCCGTTCAACAAGATGCCGTATGGATGTACAAACCAAGTTCGCTTAACTTGTTACAGAACGTTGAATTTCAAGGTCATTTCAAGGTCATGACAAGGTCACGTGAAGGTCATTTCAAGGTCATTTACCATGTCCGATTTACATTTATTATTTCGTGCCAGATTTACGTTTATATTACAAGATATTTTATGCCAAGTGTTGGCGCGCGTTCATTATAATGTGTACATTTAATCTACAATATATACTACGAGTCTGAGGAACTTACAAATGAATGTAACTGCAATTACAATCAATAAAATTCAAAAATTATAGATGCAAATGAATTATCAAGACACAACAAATACAACAAATTGTGAATGAGAATTCGAAAAGTGGGTCGTTGTCATGGAAACGGGCTTCAAAGTTCATCGACCTAAAATGACTTATTGTGCATTGATGCAAAGTTGGAGTGATGCCAACGGATGATGCCCCATATCAAACAAAGCGTTCTTTCTGTACAATGCATGACCTGATTAAATTTATGTTTTACACGTTATAAGTCCTGGGTCAAGAGTAGTTGAAGGTGGGCTCAGTTTACCTTGGAATCTAAATTATGACCTTGAGGTGACCTTGAGTTTGAAGCTTACATGGCAAATCTGGTACTAAAATTATGTTAACCCCCCGAAAAAAAGTTAAAACCTTTGTTCTCAGCTCATATGCGATTTATGAATAATAATAAAGACTAGAAACCTTTTTTCTGTGTCACCGACTAATAATGTGTTATTGTTACCATGGAAAGAAGCCAAAGGTCATTAACCCTATGAATCCGGCTGTGAAGGTAAACAGGTAAGTAACCCAAAAGAATAACCCATGTCTTATAAAGTGTTCCTTCTGGAGAATACATGACCCGATTAATCTACTTCTGGTTTATGGAAAGTTGTGGGTCACAAAATATTATTGGTGCACTTAGTTTAAAGTGAGCAAAATTCTGACCTTGAGGTGACCTTGAATCTTTAGTGTGAATTGGCAAATCTAGTACTTGAAGTTTGTCATCCTTGGCCAGGAGAAACATTTAAGATTTGCTCTATTTTCGCGAAATGGCGGAAAAATAACACTATACATTTCAAGATGTACAAATGAACATATTTTTTAAGAATTTATTTGAAAGGGCATTGATTTTGATAACCGTGTACATTTAGTTTTAATCCATGAACTCTTTTTATTAATAACGTGGAATGACAATGATTGAAATGCACTGTAAGGCTCGATAGCACGTAACTTAGTCCCTTGACTAACACTGGAATGATATTTTAAGGAATACCACTTTCCCCACTTCAAACAATATTTATTACACGTTTGGTGCCTAATTGGCTTAATTTGTAACAAATAGCTTGAGTAATAATTACCTGTATGTAATTTTTGTCATGAAAATGGATCAAAAGTTTCATTTTTAAAACAGTTTTGAACATAAAATGAATGTGTAAACACTCCATAGAGCAGTCCGCTTTTGAGAATACCAGCCATTATGTTACTGCTATCATTTCTAAAATAAAGGAGTATGTATCATCGTCTGCTAGTGATGCAACATGCAAAAAATAATCTTCATTTCTATAGGCTGACCAAAAACTATTGAAATAAGCAAGTATTTCAGAAATATTCTGTTCTAGACATACTTCACATCTTTCTCAGAACGCTTTTGGCAAACTTGCTCACACGTAGCTTTGGGTGGGATTTGAAGCTTCCCCGGTCATTGAAAACTTGGGGAGAGCTTGTTTGGTAGCAACGAGACGCCCAAAAGTAACTTTCAGGGGTTTTAATGCTCCCGACTGGATTATAACTACAATGGACCTAAGGACATTTTCAGAATTTTTCGAAAATAAGCACATTAGTCGCTGCAACTTGTAGCGTCACCATAGAAACTAGCTTGGACTAGACCACGCCCCTTTTTGTGTCGGAAAAAAAATGAAACACTCTGAAAATTAACATACTTTTATCGTTTTGGTCATTGATATATCTTTTCCCGAGATCAATATATAATATAAAAAGAAGGAATTGTGCTGGACTACCTAGCATAAAATTAAAGAAAATATTTATCTAATCTTATATCTAATAACATTTATGTTATGCAGGGCCCGCTGGAAGAGCAGTCGATCAGACTGAAGTGGCTACCCTGGGTAAATAACACGTTATTATTATTATTATTATTATTATTATTATTATTATTATTATTATTATTATTATTATTATTATTATTATTATTATTATTATTATTATTATTATTATTATTATTATTATTATTATTATCTTCTTGCCAAGGACATCATTTCAGCTCATGCACGCATGTGTGAATTTCAAATGTTAAATGCTATTTTCTTTTTGTAACTATAATGAAATAATACTGAACACTTTCATTCATACAATATCATTGATTTAATATGTTATACACTAAGAAATCGGGGTGCACAAATTGTCGTGATAGCAGCACCCTTACATGGGTGCAATTTTTAACCCCAACTCTGTGGGGTGCACGTCTAGCACATTACCCTCAGAGGTGCAATGTTGACCCCATAGAGGTGCAAAGTGTTTGAGTGTACCCTGAAGGGTGCAGAATTGCTAAGGTGCTGATATTGGGACATTTATGCATCCCAATTACACCCTTATTTCCTAGTAGAGTAAAACATCAAACATGACAACCGTAATGATGTGACAAAGAAATTTGTTATACTACGCTAACCCTAACCTTACACAAAATACCATTTTATAACACTATTACTGTACAAATAAAGGAAAAATCTTATCCCGCTAATGTCAATGGGTCGTCAGCAGCACATCAGGGATCACCAGTGTTTCGGCCATTTAAGTACTGGACACCACCCCCTGGCTGGCCGGTGCTGCTCTAGCAGGGTTCCCTATACAGCACCCCATTGACATCTCTACAAGCTTTTCCAACACGCAATCCCGTCTCAGTTGCCCCACACATCCTCTTCACCCACCTCTCCCCTCCCTCTCACCAAACCCCATAAGTCGACTCCACCTTCTCACCGAATATCCAGCAAACCCCCTATACCCAACCTCGACAGTGCACACCTCCGTTCCCCACACATTTTGTTCCACTCCACCTTTAGCCCAGCGTACCTATCCAACTTCCTTTCCCTTGCCTCATCCATCCTCGTCTCCCATGGAACTGTCAACTTCACCATCACAACCTTAGGCACCGACCTACCCACCAACACCATGTCTGGCCATAGGGCCGTCACCACCACCTCCTCCGGCATCGTACAATTCCCTTCATCCATCCGAACCTCCCAGTTATCCGAAGCTACCAACATTCCTCCAATTCCACCCCTTGCCCCTGTCTCCTCGTAATACATTTCGCTCCCTCCTTCACAAATTGGACACCGCTCAAACTCTTTATACCCCCTGCTCAGAGACCTGACATATGTCCTCACCCCCAATACGAAACCTCTTCGCAACCACCATCCCCTTCCTCAATGACACTGATTGGCTCTTCCTGGCCTTGAACCTCATCCGTGCCCAAGCTACTAGATCTTCAAGTCTGCGGAGCCCCCCTTCAACCTAGGTCTCATTACCTGACAAAATTGTCAGATCATCCATAAACGCCCTAATCGAAGGAACAATAACCTCCCCAGCCAGCGTCAAATCCTCAGTCTCTGAGACTACATGACGGGTCAGCACTTCCATACCTAGAACAAAGAGCAGCAGTGAGACTGGGCATCCCATCAGAATACCAATCTCGAGTGCCTGCCAATCCGTCGTGTAAGTCCCAGTCGTGAATCTCACCCTGAACTGACTGTAATAGCTCTGCACCAGCTTCCGGACCACCTCTGGAACCCAGAAAAACTCCAAAGCAAAATTGAGGTAGCTGTGAGACACTGAGCCATAAGCATTTGCCAGATCCAACCAGATAACGTCCACATCCTTCTTCTTACGCTTACACCGCTGGATTGACTCCCAAATCATCTGGACATGTTCCACGCACCCAGGAAAACCTGGAACCCCCGCTTTCTGTACAGACGTGTCCACAAAGCGGTTCTTCATCACAAAGTCTGTCAGTCGCCTTGCCAAGACACTAAAAGTATCTTACAATCCACGTTCAGAATTAAGCGAAATAGGTCTGAACTGGCCAATTCCCTGGGAGTCCTCCTTTGGGATGTACACCCCTTCAGCCAAGCACCAGCTGGCTTGAACAATCCGTTTTCGCCAGAGCCCAATGTGGATTTGCCACAGCACCTTTCGGACACGAGGACAATACTTGAACAACTTGTAGGACAAGTCATTTTGCCAAGCTGCACTCAGCTCGAGCCTTCCTCACCACAGCATCTACCTTCCATAGCCTCAACTCACTCAAGTCAAAACTGACCTCAGGCTCCTGGGGCCTAACCAGCCCTGGCAGCTCAAATGGCTCCCCTCTTCTCTCATCACAATATGTTGCTTTCAAATGCTCCTCTAACTCTTCCTTGGACACCTCCAACCTCCCTGACGCCCCTCCTCCAAATAACCTCTTCGAATACTTCTGCAGATTTCTATAAAACTCCTTCCTTTCCTTCCCCCTCCTTTTTCCGCTGATATACAGTTCTTCTCTCATCCGAATACCTCTTTTTCAATTCCTCATACAGGCCCTCCAGGGTAACTCTCTCTTCCTCATCTGAATTGCCTCCACCTCCAACGCGAACTCCTCTTCTCTGCCCTCAGTTGAGTAATCACCCGCTCCCTCCTTGACTCTGGTTTCTGCACACAACTCATAACACAACCCCTCAAACATTCCAATCTTCCTCTCTACACTCCCAGTACACTCAGCACGTAGAGTACGCTACTTCTCCACACCTTGTCTTTAATTGCCCTGTGAACTGCCACAATTCTCCTTCCCTTGAACTCCCTCTCACATCCCTCACACACACCCTCTTGGTTTTGGTTTCTGTTCGTGAGTCACAGCGCCCACCGCTGGCCCTTTCGGAACCCAAGCCGGATCCCTATTCAGCGCGACTCAACGCAAAAAGGCGGATGCGGCTGGTGAGTAGCCTTTCGACCAAGTGGGCACACAGTCACCATGCACTAGCACGACTAGGGGTAAAAAAACCCTCTCACTGTCACCGATTGTAATCTAAAGATACTGTTTATCTTTGTGGTAGTCCCATTTTTCACTGTTAAAAACCATTTTCTCATTACCTATGGTATTTCCTGCATTAGACCCAGAAATGACTTGTGACCATTGACCTTTATGACCCTTAAAATAAAAATAGTAATTTTGTCTGTATGGCGATATACAGCCTAATTCAGTTTAAGTTGTTGAGATATTGACATAAAGAGGCAGGTTTGCCTTAATAGTACACAAATTAAATGTGACCTCCGACCCTGATATTTTCACAACACGATTTAATCAATCCATCTGTCTATGGTGAAACAAAGTTAACCACTACAGCCGAGCTACTTGAAAACCCATAAACTACTGGAGATATCACAGAAAGTGCAAATATGTCACCTACAGCATATCAAGTGCATAGATTGACCTGCGACATTTAACCTCAAAATTTATTCCAGCTTTGAATCTATAATAACACATACGCTACTTCATTTACGTTTTATCTATCAATCTATTCTAGAGAAACATGTATTGTAGTAAACAATGTAAATTTCTTGCATAAAACACAGGTGACAATGACCTTTGAACCTTGACCTAAAATTCAATCAATCCTTTATACCTACTTCAAGTAAATTTAATCGAAATCGACCATTTACCTCTTACGATTTTGCAATAATGTTTTACCCGCAATATATTGACATATTGACTGAACGTTACACAAGTGACCTGTGACCTTTGACCTCTGACCTCTGACCTCTTTCCCTAAAATTCACTCAGTCCACCCATCTAATAGTGTGGAATACTTCAGTCCAGTTCATTATAAAAAACCTTCAATGTATTCTTGAGACATTGCAGCGAATTGAAATGCCTAAATAGTACACAAAATGGGCTGTAACCTTTGACCCTTTACACCATCAAAATCAATCCAGCTGTTTATGTGATAGATATTTGAATTTTAAAATCAATTTTCCTAAAAATTGATCAATGATGTATCCAAATATGGCAGTATATAACGCATTACCGATAGTATGTTGACTGCATATTACACAAAGTGACCTGTGACATTGGACAATGCAGTAACCTTGTGACTAATGTGTCAACTTGTACTTGTAATTGAATATGTTGAAATTTTAAATTTCACGGCCATATTTTGCTGAATATTTAATATATGGGTACGTGTTAATGTCATGGTGTTCAATTCACTGAGACACACCAATCTTATAGTCAAATCTATCATAAATATATCACGTTTTCAGGCTGTCCGACGGTCCGTCCATCCGTCCGTCCGTTACCGGTTCTAATTACAACCATAACTCTGATTGGATTTTATGTACATGTAACTTCATCAAGTATACTAGTATGAGGCATCAGTGAACTGATTACATTTCGAAGTTGAAAGAGCAAATGTCAGGGGTCATGAGGTCTTATACATATCCGAGTTGTGATCGTTATCGCAATAACGTAGTAATGATTGTCTTGTCGGAATTCAATGTAACTTGGGTCAGGTAGGCCTATGTAGTATGAGGCATCGATCTACTGATTAGAACCATAAGTCTACTTTTGGGGAGTGACTGCCCTTTCTAATGAGACCAGTTTCGCAAGAACTCTCTCTGACGACGAAAACAGACATTTGTCGGTCCCCAAATTGTCATTTTGACCAAAATACCCAACATCGTATTGATAAGAGTGATTTTCAGGGCCTGTATCTTCTTTTTCACAAGTCATGCATTTCTCATCATTCTTAAATGCGGTTTCGACCCAAAATCTCAGTTTTACCATAAGTGATAAAAAGTAATTTTAACATCAGACTACTTTTGGTAATCAGTACACTTATTAATGGCGGGAATCTCATTTGCACCCCTCTTGTACGACAGCATGCAACAATCATGCCCTTGGGCTATTGACATGTCTGTGAAATCTGAAGATCAGTAAATTTGAAAAAAATGCGCCAAAGAGAAGACCGATGTAGGTCCATGGTTACACTACTGAACCAGGTCAATTCATGAATATTGTTTCAGTTATGATATTTTGGTCTGTGAATGATAATCTGCATGAGACTTGCATACAATTTGTCATGCTCGTGAATTTATACGGTACACATCTGTAAATTTCAAATAAATGTCACATATCATACACGATGAACACACATGCATTGTGAGGGTCTGAAAGAAGACTACTAGTAGATTTTTTGGTCTTAACCAGACAATGATTTAAATCAAAGCCTTTTACGGTTACTAGAATTCCACTAAAAACTGAGTGTCTAGCTCCCGTATATTGCTCAAGGTTCTTGGATGGTATATACCAATGTATTCACACAATGTCAAACGTGAAAATTTAAACGTGAAAAAGAGATGAATTTCCTTTAAAAAGGATCGGCTTTGCATAAGTCTAGCGACAATCATCGGAATTCCAGTATTGAAACCCCAAACTGAATTTTTTTGACCAAAAATAACTAAAATACTAAAATATGTTATATCTTTTAGCCAAAAATGGACACAACGGCTGAAACAAAACGTTTGAGATTCAATAATCCCGATTATCATATCTGATAATCAAGATTGAGATCAATAATCATGATTAATACAAAGGCCCATCTATGATTTTGTCTAAACAGGAAGGTCTTGCCAAAACTTTGGAACAATACTAAATTGCATATGAAATTCTTACGTTTTACCAAAAATGATAAATTTTGACTTTTTTGTTCAGAAAATAAAAAATTAACATAAATGTGTTAAAATGTTTTGAATGTGAGCAGCATCTTCTTCTACATATAAGACTGTTTCACCTTATACGCAATTTACGAAATCATTTCGGTAATGACGTTCATCTTTAAACGCACAACCGGATGCGTTTTGTTAGTGACCTTTGGCTTGTTTCCATGGTAACAATAACAAATTATGATAGTCGGTGACACAGAAAAAAGGTTTCTAGTCTTTATTATCATTAATAAATCGCATATCAGCTGAGAACAAAGGTTCTTAACTTTTTGGGGGTTAACATAATTTTAGTACCAGATTTGCCATGTAAACTTCAAACTCAAGGTCACCTCAAGGTCATAAATTTAGATCTCAAGGTAAACTGAGCCGACCTTCATATACTTTCGACCCAGAACTTATAACGTGTAAAACATAAATTTAATCAGGTCATGCATTGTACAGTAAGAACGCTTTGTTTGACATAGGGTATCATCCCTGGGCATCACTCCAACTTTGCATCAATGCGCAATAGGTCATTTTAGGTCGATGAACTTTAAAGCCCGTTTCCATGACAACGGCCCACTTTCTGAATTCTCATTCACAATTTGTTGTATTTGTTGTGTCTTGATAATTCATTTGTATCTATAATTTTTGAATTTTATCGATTGTTATTGCAGTTACATTCATTTGTAAGTTCCTCAGACTTGTAGTATATATTGTAGATTAAATGTACACATCATATAGAACGCGCGCCAACACTTGGCATAAAATATCTTGTAATATAAACGTAAATCTGGCACAAAATAATAAAATGTAAATCGGACATGGTAAATGACCTTGAAATGACCTTCACGTGACCTTGTCATGACCTTGAAATGACCTTGAAATTCAACGTTCTGTAACGCAGCTTAACGACCCTTGGTTTGCTGACACTCCATCGGACAATCTTGTATGACGGCGCTTAGCCGCGAGAGACTTATTTTTTTTTTTTTTTGCGCCTAGTAAACGCCACAGTTACATGCGCGGTGTTAGTCGCGTCTTGTTGCGCGTTTGTTTCATGGTAACCAATCAAATTTGCCAGTAAGTACACGGGAATAATTCACTTAATGCCAATAATTTTGATCAATATCATTAAATTGCACGCTGAATTTAAAATAAATAAAGTTTTAACTTTTTTAAAGAATGGCATAATTTTATCTACCAATTTTGCCAGGAAGCGTCAAAGCATCAAGGTCCCTCAAGAGTCACAAATTTGGTCCCCGGTCTAAGTTAAGCGTTTCATGAGCTATTACTCTGTTCCTGGCACCTTACATGTTACAAAATATTTAAACCGTCATGCTACATTGTTTCAAAAAGTACACTTTATGTGATAAGGGTTAGGATCCAAATTTGCCAGTAATTTGAATAGGCGATGTTAAGGTCATTGAATGTGTCGAGTCCCGTTTCCATGGTACGCCCACCTGGCCGTTCTTGGATCCGGCCAGATGCCACCCTCAGACGCTTCAGCCCTTTCAATGATTACCAAATTGCTCCGTAGTAGCATGAGTGCCAAACGAAACCATTTTTTCAGCGCTTTGCGCGTCTAGACCATTCCCGAGCAACAGCAAATCTTCCACGGTTATTGCGCCACCAACGTCACTCAGCAGTACAGTATTTAGGGAGCAAATTAGTTTTCGACGAAGAATCGAAGGTAAAACGATGTCAATATAAATATTGATTTTACGTTGTATCAACGTGAAATGGACCATGTTTCATCCCTTATAATGTTGTGGTGATGTACATTTTATGACATTTGCCTTTTGCCAGGAATGATTAATTTCGTATAATATTGTAATCACACTGAGTGGCTGGCTGTCTTGTTTTTGTCGTGTCTGTCGCAGCTGCAGTGCGGCCGGCAGTGCATGCCGTGTCTGCTTGTGACGCCGTGACTGCGTGAGGGTGGCCGGTGGTATAACGTTTCTTGCCCCGGCCCTGCACCCTGCTCACTGAGCGGATCGGCATGTAACCTTGTAGTTCTGTTACTGTTACCACATTTGACAGTCTGTGCTATTATACTGCTTACTTACCGGTAGTAATCAAGATGGATGAACTTCAACGTCTTGAACACCTTTCTCTCGTGTCCAAAGTTTGCACTGAACTGGATAACCATCTCGGATTGAACGATAAAGATCTGGGTAAGTTGCTACCCCCTCCCTTCTGAAGTATCACTCCTTACAATTTATGTTAGATGTAATTGAATTCTGATTTCTGGATGTGTAGGGCATACATGTAGGTGTAACACTACTAAGATCAGAACTACTGCCCGAATAGGGGCCGGGATAAACAATTTTGCCTCTTTGATCTAACGTTAGATCTATTCTAGACTAATTTCAATACCGGTAATAGACTCTAATATGAGAATTAAAAATTCACATCATTCTCAAAAGCTAAGTTATGCCAAGACACTTGACCCCTTACCAATGGCGCTCACGAGATCACTCTATAGACATTTCCGTCGACAGTGATAGCCCGATATTTGTACTAGAGAGCTTTCTCCTACAAATTGTCATCACCACATTTAAGATTAAGCTCAAATATAAAGAACATTTTGACTTACCTTATTAATCACAAGTTGCTGTTTGGTTGTCCATAAGTAACAAATATAAAATAAAAATGTAACCACTGCACTGAAATCTGCCTGTAGATAAAAAGCACCTCAGCCAGCGTGCAGCAAACTTCTGGTCGTGGTCGCATTACTTTTATAGTTTCAGACAACCCGGCCTACCGACAGCCCGATCCACGGAGAACCCGGCCGCGCTTGGCCGACATATCGGACGGCTCGACGTACCAAACACTAGTAGGCCAAGCCGTCTGAACAGGGGACCGAACAGTCCGCACTGGCAAGCCGAGTTGGCATAGGCCAGGTTGTCGGTGAGCCGGGTTGTCCGGATTACATTATTATTGCGCCACAGACTGGCGGAGTAAGCGCAACGTTGTGCGATGCCTCATAGGTTTGGTAAACAGGCACTTTAATGAAAACGAACGTAGATGGCGTTATTCCATTAGAGACCGAGTCAATTGATAAGGCAATCACTGTCCACGGACGACTTGGACAAATCTATGTGAGGTGTGTGACGTCACATAAAAAATTCAGATGAAGCTTAAAAAATGAAGCTTTAAAAAAATCTGAGCCACATGATTCCCCATGCTACCAGTGTCTTTGATGAGGTCTAAAAATGAAGCCCTGAAAAAATTGTATTTCAAAATGATTATTTAGTACTTTTAAAAAGTGAAAATCGTAAGTTGACCAGATTCACTTGCCCATTTCCTCCCATAGACTTACTGTGTGACGTGTGTGTACACCTAGGCTATTAAAACTCGCCCCCGAGTTTTAATTGTTTATTCATGCATAACTTGCCATTGGCAGTGTAACTTTCCAAACTTTTTTATTCTAGGGTGTTTATTTGTCCATTTGAACACTACTATGTAGCTCAGATATCAAAGTTTGACAATTTTTATATATTGAAGCTCCACAATGTTAGCCTATCACTTTGAAATGAAATTTTTGCATCGAATTGTGAAATGTGAGTGGGATAATCTGTGTTGAAATGATATTATTACAAATTGCTTTGCTTTGTATTTCTTTCTTCAATTCAAATCATCTCACATGTAAAACTGAAGATTTAGATTGCACTTGGAAAACCCTTGCCCCAACTAAATTTTTTTTAAAGTCATTTTTTTTAAAATTATGTATATTGTTGTAATGATTGATAAACATAGTCATTGCTTTCCTTAAACCACAAACTGTACATCAATGTTAAAAAGATTTGACATGAAGTTATAAAAATTAATAATCACCATTTAATGCACTACAAATACATTGACTCAATTGACTGTATTCTTTTCTTCATACAGCTGAATTCATTATCAGCCTTGCAGAGAAGAATGACACCTTGGAGAGCTTCAAGACGGTGCTGGCAGAGAATGGGGCGGAGTTTCCTGACTCCTTCACCGCCAATCTCCTCCGCCTCATTCAGCACATGAAGCCTAAGAAGAGTAAGGAAGAGGAGGAGCCCACGAAACCCGAGGAAAAGAAGAGACAAGCCTTTCCTGGCCTGTGCCTTCCTGACAATCCAGAAGTTAGGGTATGTTTATCCAGCTCTTTGTGGCTTATCCTGAATTATCTTTGGCTTGATACATTTCTCACCATTTAAGCTTGAGACATGTGGTGTTGGGTGGGGGGGGGGGGGGGGGTAGAGGAAGGACGAAAATACTTGTGTCTGATCTTACGTCTTCATGCAACACAACATTTACCATTTTCACATTATTACATCCTCACTGATATATGCAGGACTCTCCTTGCTCAAGCAAGTTTACATATTTCACCGCTTTTCAGTCAAACAAACCACCATTTTATTGCAGCTTCCATCACTTGTGATAGTGTGATATTTGTTTGTGTACCATGATCATAGATTGAAGTTACTTATAGAATTTATTCACTTCAGATTCAGCATTGAGTCTGTGTATAAACTGAAAACTTCATACAAAAATCTAGTGTACAGAATGTGCATGCACACATTATCTTAAATGTAATCTTTACAAAGTGGGATCGTTATTTTGCTGTTTACCTCACTGAGAAGACCTGCATTCAGGAAATTGCAGCAACGCCAACAAACCCTGCTAAAAGGTAAAACTAACATTTTGTTGGTACATGTAGTTCTAACAATCTTTCGTGGTATAGATTTAATGCCTTTCAGGCATACATTGCAACTCAAGATGGTCAAGTCACATATTGGACAGTTCTCTAATGATTGATGAAGCAGAGCAAGCACACAGACTGGCTTTGTCATTCAAACGTGAGAATTGTGTAAAAAGAGGACTCAACTACTGGCTAAATGTAGTTCGTAGTAACACTCATTCTCTTTTTTTTTTTTCTTGAAATAATTTGTAAAATATTTGCTATTTAATCCTCTGCAATGTGGAGTAATTGCATTGGTAATATTTACTGTATTATTATGGAAATAATCCATTTTGATACATCTGCAGCCTGCAAATGTATCAAAATGGATTAATTTCATAATAATGGC
This sequence comes from Eucidaris tribuloides, assembly GCA_001188425.1. Taxonomy (NCBI): domain Eukaryota; kingdom Metazoa; phylum Echinodermata; class Echinoidea; order Cidaroida; family Cidaridae; genus Eucidaris; species Eucidaris tribuloides. The sequence goes on along the minus strand of JZLH01S0006054.1, from coordinate 27,543 downwards.
ATGTAAGACAGGTGATTGGTAGTCAAATTGTAAAACAAATAAAAACTAGACTGGCTATACATGACCTTATGAGGGCACACTCATGCATGAATTCTGTTTTCATCACTAAAATGTTAATTGAAATAGACATTGGTGAAAATCAATACTGATTTATTTTACCTTGTGTGAAACTGCATAAGAAGAGTTTTCACTTTGCAGTCATTTCCTAATGTGGGTTATGTTGTAACCATCGTCATGGCTCAGTGGAGAAGACTCGGTTTCTCAACCTAGAGTTCCGAGTTCGAATCCGCGTCGGGCCATGGCGGTTGTGTCCTTGGGTAAGGCACTTTATCCCCCACCCCGTCCCTCGGATAGGACGTAAAGCCGGAGGTCCTGTGTTGAGACAGAAACACCTCAGCACGTAAAAGAACTCACGCACTTCATCGAAAAGAGAAGGGTGAAAACCCGGTGTTGTGGCCACATATCCATATTCAAAACTACACGGGACTGGATGCCTGAGGGTAACAGTGATTAAGTTCACTTTTCTAGTCCCTGTCATCCGAAATGATGACAAAGCATTAATAATAATAATAATAATAATAAAAAAAAAACATTGTGGGTGATGTTTTAAACCTCGCGATCTATTTTACTAAACTTTTCTTTTATAACAGGGCATGTTGGAAGAGGACAAGAAAGTAGCACTAGATGCCATGGATGAACTAGAAGCACTGATGCCTAAAGGGATTGAAATGAAAATGTAAGTATAATAGGGTTAAATCTACAACCTGTTATGAACAAAAACATGTAGCAGGGCTCCACACCTAGTGCTGGCAGGGTTGGCCGGTAAATACTGGGTGGTAAATACCGATATTTACCGGTAAATACCGCCTTGCTATTTTTGACAAAAACGGGAAATAGTTTTAAAAAGTTATTTCTTGAAGGATAATAACTCGGAAATGTAGAGATTGTTGTTCAGTAAGTGTGATTCAACACAAAATACAACAAAAAACTAACTTAACTGATGGTGGGGAACTAGGAACTCATTCTGATTGGTTGGACAAATTTTCTATACAGCCAACTCAATACTAAAAGTAGGAAAATTTAAGAATCACCTGCTTTTATTTCAGAAATTGTTTTCAGTCATTTCAGTCTGCAAATATCTGAATTGTTCCATAAGTCCAGAACACTTAAAACAGTATACCCCATAAACAGATACTGATTTTGTCCCTGTATATTCAGCAAGATGAGGGCCGCACCCCACAAAATAGCTACATGTAACACCTGAATAATGTACAGTGTAGTGCTGTACAGTATGTGAAATAACACTGAATGAAATTATCAAAATTGAAAACCGGTTTTTAGCAGTGTTTTCATTTGAAATTTATCAGTTCAAGGTGGATTTGTGTAAGAAGAGCCCAAATCAAGGGCATTGATGGCCTTTTTAATTGACCTTGTACAACTTCAAGAGTACACTGCTGGATATCGCCCATGTATTTCCCAGTATTTCCCAGGTATTTCCCAGGTATTTCCCGGTATTTCCCAGTATTTGCCAGTATTTGCCAGTATTTCCCAGTATTTCCCGCCTGGGTGGGAAATACAGGTATTTCCCAGGAAATTGCAAACCCTGCGTGCTGGGCGATGTTTTGATAATATCAAAATGATCTCATGATTATTTCAAAATATTGCCAGAGACACGATATGGCCCTAAATACCATCAATTTTGAAAACCTAATGGGGTAAATGCATGCACTGTAGTGGGAGGGACCAAGAAATCCCCATAGCTATGAATACTCTCCACATGAGTGCTACTGCCTGTAAAGGGAGGTGACCTCCATGCTGTTCAGCTGTCAAACTTGTGGTATCAGAAGCAGTTGTACATTAAATGTAATTGTCAACAAACTCTGTCAACACACTACCACCAAAAATACTACTTACAATCTGAACCATAAATATCCAGATCTAGCTACAACTTACAAGAGGGTCTACAGAAAGCAACATTGTGTTGACCACATTTTGAAAACAGCCCTACAAGGCGCACTGTCAATTTAAGCCTAAAATAGATTTATCTTATTCATTACAACTCTGTTTTGCAACTTAGGCGATAAATTGTGTTATCGATGATGTTTTTTTCCACAATAATCAAATTAGGTTTAGATCAAATATCTCAGTTCTACTCCACACTCGCCGTTTTGGCTGGTTGCCTGATTGGTCAAGCAAACTTTTGTTTTCAATTTTGTTTTAAATTTGTAAAATGTAGTTTGTTATCTACACATGTGAGTTAATTAGGCAATATATCGTGTAAAGCACTGAAGCACTTTGTAAGCTTTGAATTAACATTTTACTAAGATGTAAAATATTTATACATTGAAATATGTGGCTTTCAGTTAAGGTATTCTATAGTGTATGATGTATCTATCTAAATGTAAGTACATGTAACCTACATTGATTATTTGTGGTGAAGCACATGTTCAGCTACCTGAAATCCAAACTCTGTCATTTATTTTTATGGTATTCTTTCATCGGTCAAAAATACCTGAAAGGTTTGATATTTGATTTCATCCTTTTTCTTTATTGCTAAATCACTGTTATGTCATTTACTTGTTTTCTTTTGATATTGCAGAAAACAAGAAAGTAGTGACAGTGACTCTAAGACTTCGCACAGAAAGCGAAGTAAAAGCAGAAGTAGAAGTCGCAGTAGAGAACAAGAGCGTGACAGATCGACAGGAAAGCCACCCAAAACCAAAGACAAAGACAAAGAAAGAGACAGAGAGAAGAGGAGGAGGAGATCTCGATCACGTTCTCGGAGCAGAAACCGCGACCGCCGACGGAATCGTAGCAGAAGCCGAAGCCGTGATCGGGATCACGATCGAAGCAGGCACCGTCGCAAGGACCGGAGTAAAAGTCGGAGTCGGAGTCGGGAGCGCAGCAAGAGAAAGTACCGCGATCGGGACGATGCGAAAGACAGTGAAAAGGACAGGAGGAAAGAAAAGTACAATGACAAATTTGTTGACAGACCGCCCTCATTGGAACCCGAGGTCGGGGAGGTCTACGAGGGGAAGGTGACCAGCGTGATGCAATATGGATGCTTTGTGCAACTGAATCTGAGACGACGGTGCGAGGGGTTGGTGCACGTTTCTGAGGTATATAACTTCCAACGGAAGATCTTTGTAGCATGCCACTTTAGAGGTTCTTGGACATCTACCCCTGGAAATAACCCCTCAACGACAATCAGGCCCCCCCCCCACCCCAACACTTTCCCCTTCCCTGTCAATTACTAACCATGACATTAACCCCCAGAACAAAAGCTCTGTTAGTAATTGTCCTGGGTGATAATTGTTCGAGGGGGTGGGGGGTAGGTAATTGTCCCAGTGGGGTAATTGTCCGAGGGGCGGGAAGGGAGTAATTGTTGGAGGTGGGATGTAATTGACCGTGAGGGGTAAATGTCAGGGGTTAATTGTTCGGATATTCATTTATTTGGACAGGAATAATTCCTGCTTGTGTCATTGCCAAGTGGGAATTTTGAGAATGTAGGACCAAGAAGAGTAGTCTGATATGGGCCATACCCGTGTTAGCATATTAGAAGTTCTGTATGAATTGTATTTTTGAACAGGAGACAGTGTAGACTGCATGTAGTGTTCAGAACTTTGTCATATAGCTCAGTGGGAGTACTCTAAAAGAGGGTAAGATATAGTTTGCTCACAAGAAACTTAATAGTGAAGGAAATTTTTAAAAAATGATTGTACCACTAACTCTTCTTGAAAAATATGTATATTTGACTTTTTTTTTTGCACATGGGTCCATGTTAAACAAAAGACATTCAGAATCTGTTATTGGTGTGATATGACCTTTGGGCATAAAGCTATCAAATAAAAAAAATCACCAAAACTTAACTTTAAGCTTTAAGAAATATATTTTGACTTTGGACCTTGTTGATTGCATCATAAACCCATCTGGAGTAATGTGTCTTGATAAGTACTAAGCTTTAAGAAATATATTTTGACTTTGAACCTTGTTGATTGCATCATAAACCCATCTGGAGTAATGTGTCTTGATAAGTACTGAAGGACAAACCTGTCTTTTATTGTGTTTAGCATTTTTTTAATTGTGCCCAAATCTCATCTTGAAAACTCTCTTCAACTTCTATGCCCACAGTTGAGGAGAGAAGGAAGAGTAGCTGATGTGAATGATGTGGTGTCTAGAGGTCAAAAGGTCAAGGTTAAGGTGTTATCAGTGGCTGGAACCAAGATCAGGTTGTCCATGAAGGATGTTGATCAGAATACCGGTGAAGACCTCAATCCAATCAAGGCCAAGGTAATTTGTCACAGTCCCCCTTTTCACAATAATAATAGTGATGATGATGATAAGGAGGAGGAGGAGGAGGATGAGTAGGAGGAGGGTGGGGATGATGGTGATGATGATGCTGATGCTGATGCTGATGATGACGATGATGATAATGATGATTATAATAATCATCATAGTAATAGAAATAATGATGATAATAATAATAGTAATCACAATAATTAATATTACTGATGATGATGATGATAAATTATTGAGCACTGAAACTATGTTAAAATATTGTACTCCACTGCAAGAGCTCCTCAGTGCCATGTTACTGCATAATACTATTATCACGCAGAAATATGAAAAATAAATAAATCCATGTATCCGACAGATATGAATATATTTATGAAAATGGCTAAGCTACAGTAAATAAAAATAGTGTAGCCTAGCTAGATGGGTCATTGATATTGATTCGAAGCCTGAGCTCAAGAGTAGTGGTAGTGATTGTTACTTTATTGTGATTTTTTTGGTCCAGAGTTCTAATCCTGAGGCTACTGAAGAGGAAGGAATGAATCCATACCGCCCACCTGACCTACCTCTTGTAACAGCTCCTGACCAGGATGACAACGCTATCCGTAAGAGAGTCCAGCGAGTCACCTCCCCCGAGAAGTGGGAATTGAAGCAGGTAAGTCGTGAAATTCATTACATGTAGTACAGTATCACGCAATCATGGTGTCGTAGTAAACGGAGAATATGAGTTTGACACCATGTCAAAATGAATGCAATGTCTCAATAAGTGCATAGAAATGTTTAATCTGTGTTGATTTCCATGCTATATTTATTACTAACCCAGGGGGGTGTTTCATAAAGCTGTTCTGAAGTTACGAACGACTTTACGCACGACTGGTGTTACCTTCTTGTGCTACATGTAAATGCATGAGAAACTGATTAGCACCCAAGAAAGTATCACCAGTCGTGCGTAAAGTTGTTCGTAACTTACAAACAGCTTTATGAAACACCCCCCGTACTCTTGCAGGCAAATTATTCAACACCATTAAGCCATTGCAAACAACTGTTCCAAACTTAGATAATTAGAATACTGTTTTTCCTCCATTGTGTTTTCAGAGGATATTCCTCATAACAGGTTTGCAGTGCAAGAGAATCATGGTTTAATGTAAGCAAAGTTAAGTTTTGAGTAATATTATTTCTCAACTGCCTAAATCTTCAGATTTCAAAAAATTAAGTGTCAGACAGATTTGTGATTTCATGCATGGTAACAGTGGTAGGGTAGGTGTCTGATTTTTTTTTTAACCCATTGAAGATGATTTGATTTCTATATAACACACATTCTCCATTCGCCCGAGATATCTTGTACTTAGTCTCAACTGTATTGAATGGTCATTGCGCAAGCATTATGAGTGCTACTTTTTTAGTTGTGTGTATATACATGTTTGTTTTTTTCTGTTTGTATGTCTGTATCCATAACAGGCTCAGGTGCAGCCTTAAATCCTGCCAGGCAACCTTATAATCGTTGCTACCCAGCTACCATGTAAAAAACATCTTAAAATACATGAATCACAGTCTTACATGTTCATTATCATGTTGTGATAGACAGACAAACAAGTTATTATTCCTCACATGCATAATTTTTCAGCTGTCATTCAAGTTGCACCATGTGTATGCAAAATGGGAAGTTAAGAGAATATCATGCTCTGCAATAAACTTGCAATGTCATGTAACGTGTACAACTATGCACTGTTTTATAAGGGGAATCGGGTAGTTTCACCAAACCCATACAAAAATTATGTACCACAAATAGGTGAGTTACATAGATTTTAGACTTCAGAGTCAAGATCTTAGTGTCATCAAAATCGACTGCAGTATACTGACTGTTGAGGTTTTGTGGTGTGATTCCTGCAACTTTCTCCAAAAAGGTAGTCCTGACACATAACTTTTGAATGATATTCCATTATTTGCTTTTCTCATTTTAATATCAGATGATAGCGGCCAGCTGCATCGACAAGTCCGAGTTTCCAGACTTTGACGAGACGACCGGTATTCTACCGAAGGATGACGACAATTCGGATGAGGAGGTTGAGATTGAGCTAAGGGAGGAGGACCCGCCCTTCCTAAGGGGTCACGGTCGTCAGAGCGTGGATCTTAGTCCTGTCAGGATTGTCAAGGTATTACAGAGATGCCATGGCCCCCTGTCTCTGCCAGACATTCCCCAAGCGGCGTAGCCAGGACTTTTCAACAAGGGGCCAATAAGAATTTTTTACTGGAACGACACACACGAAGAATACAGGAATGTAAATGGAGAGACTTTTGGATGAAGTCGGGATAGGTCATATCTTGTGTTGACTGGTAGATCAAATATCCACCTTTTTTCCCCATATTTTATTTCATTCACTTGGCAATCAACTGGAGACAAGTTATCTGGGCTATGCCTATGATGTTCACTGAGATTCCACATGTAGACAAACAAACGGGATTATCTTGCATATTAAATATTTACAGCTGTGGTTTATAATCACAAGGTGCATGTACATTACCAGTATTCCCGCAGAATGATTCTACTTTGAAAGTCTTCGGGAAGTTTAGTTAGGCTGTCTGTTCAAATTGTGGTGAAACCCTGTATATTTTCTTGTGCTGTTGTCGAGACAGATTTTCTGTGTTAACATTTTGATATAAGAGATTTTTAAAGTCAACATTATGTCAATGTAACTTACTAGCTTTGAATTGAAATCAGCCCATCAATTTTGCACATTAGTTGTAACATCACATGAGTTGCACAGTGCTGTTGAAGAATCCAGGCACATGTAATTTCAATCAATTAAACTAGGTGAGAAAGAACTTGTAACATGAAATTGAGACCTTATATATTAGGGGAGTTTTGACTTTCATAGTTTTCCTATGTAAGTTGACATGAAGACCAATGTGTTGAAATGTTGTTATATGCTCAAAACATCACTACAGCGTGTATCAAAAAAAAGTAGACACTCAGAAAAAAATTTATTACGCCAATATTTTATGATCTAGAGATTATTTTTTAATATGAATATTTTACCTTGGACCAAAGCTATCTGATGACGCTATTGGTATTGAAAGTATTTCACGCATGAGTGAGCACAGGCCACTTTTGTCCAATAGGCCAAAAATGCATTTGCGCACAGAATTGTGTTCATATTGTCAATGTTTAATGCCTAAAAGACCGATGCTGCAGAAGCTCCCACCCGATGTGCACAAGGATTGAATCCTCTGCATGTTCAGAGAAGATGTAATATCTTTTGGTCGTGCAAGAAAGAAAGCTACAAAAATGAAGCAATGATTCAGAAGTACCCCCTAAAAAAGGAGAAAATGTCATGTTTGCAAGATGAACTGTGAACTGAAGAAAATGGCATTTTCCTGTTTTTGAAGGGGTAGGGTGGGTTGTATCTGAATCATTGCTTCATTTTTGCTACATTCTAAATCCTCAGCATGCTCAGAGAAGAGCTTATATCTATTCTGTGACAAGAAAGACAAAATAAAGCAATAGTTCAGATACAATTACCAACCCCCAACCCCTGAAAAAGGAGAAAATGCATTTTTTTTAAATTCACAGTTCATCTTGCAGACATGACATTCTCTTCTTTTTATGGGGGTATATCTGAATCAGTGCTTCATTTTTGTCCTTTTTGTTACAAACTTGATATTAGCTCTCCTCCGAGCATGCTGAGGATTCAATCCTCGTGCACATTAGTTGAGAGCTTCTGCAGCACCGGTCTGTGAGGCATTAAACATTGATTATAAGAACACAATTCTGTGCGCAAATGCATTTTTGGCCGATTGCACAAAAGCGGGTTGTGCTCACTCATGCGCGAAATACTTTCAATACCAACAGTGTCATCAGATAGCTTAGGTCCAAGGTAAAATATTCATAGCAAAAAATAATCTCAAAATTACGAAAACAATTTTTAATATTTTTTTTCTAAGTGTCTACTTTTTTTTGATACACGCTGTATATGTTGACTAAATGCATATCAGCAATGGCTCTAACATTGACACATTGGGAAACTTACAGAAGTTTGGATTAGGCGGCACATATGCATAGAAACCTTCATACAACACTACATGAAGTAGGGTCCCTCTGTGTGTGTACCACAATTATAAGGAGAAGCTGAACTGCTAGGACAAGGTTTGCAGGAAACTTACATGTATTTAGAGTGCAATCTGTAGTACATGTAAATGCCTCAAAGTAGTTTCAGTGCAGACGGTACAAAATTTGGATGCTACAGAGAAATATTATAAGTTTGTTTTTGTAGTTGAACTAAGATAAAATACTAACAAATTAACTTATTATTATAACCTGCAGAATCCAGATGGGACGTTATCGAAGGCAGCTATGATGCAAAGCGCCCTCGCCAAAGAGAGACGAGAAATGAAGCAGGTGACTGAGAGAGCAGAGGCAGAGAACATACCAACAGGAATGAACAAGAATTGGATTGATCCTATGCCTGACAGTAAGTAGATAGGTTTAAGATTGCACAATGGAAATTCTATTGAAAGTGATAGTTTGTGGAGAAAGAAAGAAAAAACATGGCAAAGCTGTAATAAATGTTACTGAAAATGAAATCAAAAGACCTATACATTAGGATAGATCCTGTGCTAAACAGTAAGTAGTCAGGATTTATAACTGCCCAAAAGGAATTCAGTGTAAATGCTGGTTTGTGAAAAAGAAGAAAAAAATGGCAAAGCTATGATTAGTGTTACTCTAAATAAAAAAAAATATATACATTAGGAAAGATTGAATACTAGATGGTAAGTATTACAGTTTAGAACTGACAATACAAATTTCAAATGTTGGTTTGAAGACAATTTGATCTTGTTTATACATACATTTCCCATAGACCTCGCGACGAGATATCTCGTGTTTTATCTTCAACGGATTAAAAGAGGAAAAATAAAATCTGACAAAGCTCTAATAAGTGTAATTATTGTTACAAAATTGAAACCAATTATAAAGATATGTGTGTCTGTTTGTGCCAGTGTGTGTACATGTTTATATGTCCATATGGTATATATTGTGTGAAAGTGCAAATATTCTTAATAATAACAATAATAATAATAATAATAATAATAATAATAATAATAATAATAATAATAATAATAATAATAATACCGCAATGCTAATATAATGCATATGACTGCCAAATGAGTCTCTACGTGCTTTTAGAAAGAAAAAGAAATGTTAAGACAGATGCTGGCAAATGTAATGATAATTCAGTCAAAGTACATTTTGAATAAATATGCTTTTAAGGTGGATTTAAACTTGGGTGTTGTAGAGGAGTTCTTCAAATATGATGGGATGATACTTCAGAGTGAATGGGCAGCATGAACGAAAGATCGGTCCCCATAAAACTTGGTCTGAATGCTGGGGCAATACAAAAGATCTTTCTCAGCAGATCTTAGATTGCGAGATGGTACATACTTAGTTAAACATTCATTATTCTTCATGCTCTTCACAGGTGAACGTGCGTTGGTCGCCAACATCCGTAAGACCGGTATGAGCACCCAGGAACTGCCTGAATGGAAGAAGAGTGCGTTTGGAGGCAACAAGGCATCTTACGGCAAGAAAACCAAGATGTCCATGGTGGAGCAGAGACAGAGTCTTCCCATCTACAAACTGAAGCTGCAATTGGTGCAGGTAAGGCAGGATCATTCACGTGCTGTGAAAGTTGATATTTTTTGCACAATTAATTTTTCACAGTGGTAGAGTTTGGTGAAATTTTGCATGCTTTTAATTTTGTGGCAAGCAACCACATAAGGCACAACGCTACTTTAGTAGCTAGCCACGTGTGCACACACTGTCCAGACCAAGTCTAAATCCAAACAAGAAAAGCAAAAACCAAAAGATTAGCTTTGGGTGTTGTCTATTTTTGTGTACAAAAATTTCCACTCCATGAAATATTCCACGTTTATAGTATCATACCCCATACCCCATTGCTACCTCAGTTTGAATTTTTGTTTGTAAGATAATGAGTAAATGAGTAAAATGAAAATATAAAAAAATTATTTTTCTTGTCTTGTAGTTGAGTAGTCCAGTCCGAAATCCAGCTCAAAATCCGTGGCCTCGAGTCATGACAAACACACAAAAATGGTAAGAAATGTCATATCTTAGACTCGACTTAAAGGTAAATGACATATTGCGGGGTATGTCCTTCAACTTGGGCTGATACTACCTCTAGAATCAAGTTACGTATGCAAGGCTTGGCTCCTGTGAAAATCTTGTAGTCCAAAGTCACAAGGGTCATTCTAAAACAAACCAGATGTCCAATATCAACTAAGTGGCATGGAAAGCTGCTGTGTGGGCATCTCTTATGGGGCTTATTTTTATCCTACCCGGCAAAGAATAAGATACTCCTATGTTTATGCTTGATTCTCCTAAAGTAAACAAATTACAGACAAATCCTCCCAGGTGGGAGATCCACATCTGCTAGTGAACAGCGGGTATATATTTCAACTCATTTGGTTCTTGAGGCGTTTTCAAGTGTTCCCAATGATGTCACTAACCTTTAAACCTTGTGGAGTCAACAGCAACGTTCACTGGTAGACATATCTTCAGCAAACAAAAGGGATCCACATGCATCTCGATGGATAATTTATTATTGCAAATAATTTTTTCTCCTCTCACCAGGCTGTGGATGACAATCAAATCCTTGTCGTTATCGGTGAGACCGGAAGTGGTAAGACCACTCAGATTACGCAGTACATCGCAGAAGCCGGCTACACTGTCACAGGCAAAATAGGATGCACCCAGCCCCGTCGTGTGGCTGCTATGTCAGTCGCCAAGAGGGTGTCTGAGGAGTTTGGTTGCAGGTTGGGCCAAGAGGTAAGTGATAACTAACTAACTAACGAACGAACGAACGAACTAACTAACTAACTAACTAACTAACTAACTAACTAACTAACTAACTAACTAACTAACTAACTAACTAACTAACTAACTAACTAACTAACTAATAACTAATAACTTACAAATAACTAATAACTAACAACTTACCAACTAATTAACTAACTGATAAAATGATTGAATAAATAAATAGATCAGTAAATAAATTGATATATCAATAAAAGAAATATTAAATAAATGCAGGAATGAAGAGATGTACAATAAATAAATATTATTAGATAAATAACTAAATAACTAAATAACTAAATGTATGAATGAATAAATAAATGAATATATGAATGAGTGAATAAGTGAATAAATGAATAATTGAATGGATGAATGAATAAATGAATGAATGAATAATTGACTTAATTAATTGTATGAATAAGAAAATAAACTAAATAGTCAACAACGAATAAATATAGCAAATTAGATAATAGAGAAAGTCACCAAATAAACAGTCATTTAAACCTGTTGGATGCGGAAACCTTGTGTACCATGTGCTAACTTTATGGTTATTACAGAATCTCGGAGACAACGGGTTAAAAAGGGCCTGATTTGTGGCGATTCTGTTAGAATCCCACAATTAACATTATACCTAGGAACTCCAGTTATTTCTGCTAAAGCATTATCAATATCAGATACACATGATAGACAAATTATCACTTAGACATAACGGATAGGATGACACATTCATGCATATTCATATCCGTCATGTCTTTATCTTCAAGGTTGGCTACACGATCCGTTTTGAGGACTGCACCTCCCCGGAGACCAAGATCAAGTACATGACAGACGGTATGATGCTGAGGGAGTGTCTGATTGACCCCGACCTCTCCCAGTATGCCATCATCATGTTGGACGAGGCCCACGAACGCACCATCCACACCGACGTCCTCTTCGGCCTACTCAAGAAAGCCGTGCGGAAGAGGAAGGACCTGAAGCTGATCGTGACATCCGCCACACTGGACGCCGTCAAATTCTCCTCCTACTTCTTTGAAGCAGTATGTGTTATCTTAATGCTTTTAACACGTTTAGGACGATGGGCTTGTACAGAAATCCAGTACAACTCACACCTAGAGACAAATTTCTTCATTTTACTGGTCCAAATGTGTAGTTAGTGGGACAAAACCAGTTGTATGCTCTATAACCTCGGTTTAAATGTAAATATTAGATTATTTTCTGGACTTCTGTACGAGCCAGTTGTTGCCGAGTGTCAGGTTTACTGGTCTTCAGTACAAGCCTGTTATCCCTAAGGGGTTTAAGGCAGGGGATCTCTTTTGAATGCCTAAAAATTAAAATTGTGTAAATACAATGGCATTTAGAAGAAAATGCCATCTGGGAACCTTTAGCAAAATATAGGAGCTAGAAACTCAATTTTAGTGGAATTACAGTGACAGTTAGACTCTGATTTAAATTTTTTCTCATGAGAATTTTTTTTACCATATAACGTACACTAAACAGCTATTGTTTTTCTTTCGCATTTTGACCCCCAGATTTCACAGACATGTCCTTCATCAATAGCCTAAGGGCATGGGTTATCTTTTACTGGTCTGCGGGGATGTTTGCAAATGAGATCCACTGCCTTTAATATCATACATTCTTATCTCATTTGCTTTGTGCACTGATTCATTTGTCCTCAGCCATGCTATGCTACTGATATCCACATTAATACTCTAGTATTAATTATACATTTATATGTTAATGCTTGTGGTGGGACAGTAGGTATCATTGATAATTTATATACACAGTGATCTCACAAACTTAGTAACACAGGACGTAGAGAGTATTTTTCAATTTTTCTGTTAAAAATGTATAGTAAATCAATGTTGCCCAGAGAGAATGTGAGTGGATTGCTTAACCCTCTTCCACCTGGAATTAGATGTTCAAATGCTATCAAATTGATATTGCCACAGCCACATAAATTTTGCATGTGTCTCATGCATCTTTACATCTGGATAGTCCAAACATTGTACTTAATACTGGATTAAACCAGAAGCGTTTTCAGTAACATGTACCCTAAACTGATAGGCAGATATAGTGATGGTATCTCATTTTCATTGTTTTTTTTCAGCCCATCTTTACTATCCCTGGTCGTACATTCCCAGTGGAGATCCTGTACACCAAGGAACCAGAGACAGACTACCTGGATGCCTCTCTTATCACGGTGATGCAGATACATCTAACTGAACCACCAGGTAAGTCATACAGGGTTTGTGAACATGTACGTTGCTCTTATTGTGGTTTATTTGTTAAAGCCCAACTATAGTTTTGGTCGATTAGACATTTTTTTTAATCAATCTGGCACAGAGTGTTCTTTTGTCACCCCAGATATCAGTAAACAACACAAAACCCAATGAAAATTGTTTACAGTGACAAATTGTGATGTTTAAATTATCGAAGAACATGTAGTGGTATGTACATTACCTATGGGAAATGTCAGGGGTTCACTTTTATTTATTTCTATATTTATTTATTTATTATTTATCTATTATTTATCAATTTATTTATTTCCATATGATGTTTCATGTTTTGTTTTGTGAAGATGTTTATGTTTGTCTATTTCTTGTGTTATGTAGTGATTTCAGATGGAATGAATAATTTCCACATTACAGTTACCACTTTAAGCGAATATGAAAATGAAAATGTCAGTGACGTATCTCCTGTGGTTCATTTCAGGTGATATATTGCTTTTCCTGACTGGTCAAGAGGAGATCGACACAGCTTGTGAGATTCTCTTTGAGAGGATGAAGTCCCTAGGACCGGAGGTACCAGAACTCATCATCCTCCCTGTCTACTCCGCTCTTCCCAGTGAGATGCAGACTAGGATCTTTGACCCGGCTCCACCTGGCAGCAGAAAAGTAAGTCCGGCTAGTATTGCTATCATTGATGTCAGTCATCAGAATTGTCATCTCCATCAGTATCATTGTCAGCATCACCACCATCATTATTTTAATCATACGACTCAGTCTCGGAAGGAAAAATCTTGGTCTCGGAGGAGCAAGTCTCGGTCTCGACACTTAAGGTCAAGGTCTCGGTCCTGGTCTCGGTCATGGAACGAATGGTCAAGGTCTTGGTCTCAGTCTCGATATGAGACCTAGACCACAACACTGTTGCCAACACCCTCTTGTCACCATCGCCATGTTTATCATCACCACCACCATCATCACCGTCATTTACCACCCCCCTTCTTTATCAACAACTATAACATCATCATCATCATCATCATCATCATCACCACAATCATTCTTATCACCATTGTTTTTCATCACCACCGTCATCAACACCATCATTCACCACCACCATCATCATCATTATCATCATCATCATCACCATCATCATCATCATCATCATCATCTTCATCATCACCATCAACATTACCATCACCATCATCAACATCATCATCACCATCACCACCACCACCATCATCATTATCATCATCATCACCATCAACATTACCATCACCACCACCATCATCATCATTATCATCATCATCATCATCATCATCATTGGTCATATCATTGGTAGTGTTAAAAATACTTATTCTTACTCATGAACTCTGTTTCATTTCTTTTTTTTTTGTGGAGGGAGGAATTTGGATACAAGAACTGAGGCTTATTTTGTGTTGGGTGTAAAATAAGAGAATTAGAGGCTTTCTGATAATGCAATGACACAATTGTAAGTAGGTTGATACATGTCATAGAACATTGTAAATTGTAATTTGCAAAATGAAACTTTCAGTTCGATTTAAGCCCTGAAGTAGACAAACATGCATCATTGATCTGTTTTCATTGCTCTTCTGAAATAGGTAGTGATAGCTACCAACATTGCGGAGACCTCACTGACTATCGATGGTATCTACTATGTGGTGGATCCAGGCTTCGTCAAACAGAAAGTCTACAGTTCCAAGACAGGAATGGACCAGCTGGTAGTCACCCCCATATCACAGGTAAGTGCCCATACGTCTATTAAAAATGAGCTGAAGTTTTGGTTGATGACAGAAAATCTTTCATCAAAGTTCCCCATTTTGGTTTTCATTTGCATTGTAATATGGATACAGTTTACTTAAAGACACTATATAACCTTGTGAAAGCCCCATTTAAACATTTTTCAAACTTTGCTGTTTGACATATCTGACACCCTAGGACACAAAACTATGGACAGTTATGCAGTTATTAGCAAACTATGTACAGATAAAAATCAGCAAATGAATTATTCTCAGCTGATGGAAATTCTCTAATACACAAGTCCATGGGGGAAAAGTGGAATGGTCATTCAATATTTCACTTTTTAAAAGCACTTCATGATCATTTTGAACTGCGTTTTTTTCAAGGCTTTATTTGTAGACCTTATCAGAGACACTGGTAGAACGAGGAATCATGTGCTTCTTATTTTTTAAATTGGAAATATTGTTATACGATGCCTTTAAAACATAAAAAATAATTGTAGGATTGCCAATTAAAACAGGTGAATTTTCTGTCGCTGGCCACAGTGTTGCAATATTAGCAATTAATACTGTCCCACATATAGATGTCAAAATGTCGAAAATTTCTGTTTGGTGATCAAGAACTTATGCAAAAGTACATGAATACCAAAGTAAGTAAATGAATTATAAAGTAAGTAAATAAGTAGATACACAGTAAGTAATATCACTCAATAAATAATGAATTCAGTGAATGAGTGAATAAATAAATGACTAAATACAGTTAGAAAGTTAACAAAATTATTCATTAAAAGAATAATTAAATAAATTGATTAAGTAAATCATAAATTGAGTTAGTTTAAATATTTAAATATAAAGTGAAAAATAGATAAAATAATAAAAAATGAAAGCAATTGTTTGAATGAATAAATTAATTTATTAAAACGAAAAGTGAATAAAGAGTATTTGAATATTAAACAAGTTTCCTATCAAATAATCTATGATCTAATCACAGGCCCAGGCCAAACAGAGGGCCGGCCGTGCCGGCAGGACGGGCCCCGGCAAGTGCTACCGCCTGTACACTGAACGTGCCTACCGTGACGAGATGCTTCCCACCGCGGTCCCCGAGATCCAGCGCACCAACCTGGCCAGCACCCTCCTCTCCCTCAAGGCCATGGGCATCAACGACTTACTGTCATTTGATTTCATGGACGCCCCGCCCACGGAGACACTCATCACGGCCATGGAACAGTTGCACTCGTTGAGTGCGCTGGACGACGAGGGGTTGTTGACGAAGCTTGGTCGCAGGGTAAGACGAGAACATTGTGTGCTCTGCAGAAGGGCCTTAGCATGTATTCCTGGCAGAAGGGCCTTAACTCTAAATTTGTTGTCTAATTTGAGAAATATTGCCTTAACCCGTTGCCTACGAGATTCTGAAAATTCCATAGAGTTAACACAGGACACATCCGGTTCCCGTAGTCAACGGGTTAACAGACTGACAAAAGGATCTGACAATATAACATTACTTTGATTTCATGTGAAAAAAGTCAATGGTTTTCAAATTAGAGGCAATTTAGTGTCAAGGCCCTTCTGCTGGGAACATGTTCTAGGGCCCTTCTGCCAGCTATAAGACGAGATTTGTGATGCCATTTGTTTTTCTCTGCTTTATTATGATAGGCATAATTTCTCTTGTGAAGTTTTATTTTTTATTCAAAGTTTTTTAAAGGCGTGCTGTTAATGAGTAATTCAACTACAGAGAAGATACAAAGTAGCTGTAAGCCATATATTTCACTGTGTAAACCCCCTGAACAGCCAGCAATATCACAGCCATTTAAACAGCCTTGATTTAGATAAACATTTTTACCATGAGCAATTCGGGGCATATGGGCAAATTATTCATATACAGTGTATCTCAAAAAAAAAATGGTCCAATCGGGAGAAAAATATTTAAGGTATGTAATTTTCTCAAAAGGTTTGTGTATTTGGTATCATATTAAATAATTTTCTTTCTGATAAACCTAGTCCCATTCAATTTGCTTTTATAAGTCAAAAGTTATGATTACTTTTGTGCAGTCAGGCAAAATCATGTTTGTCCTACCTTTGTGTATATGACAACTGAATTGGTGGTATTGTTACTTACAGAACTCAAACAAATTGAATTGTAAAAATCAATAATAACACAAATAGCAAATGGGCAATTCCATAAAATATGTACGTCCAACCCCCTATATGTGGGACCTTCCGGAAATGATTTCTTTGATTTCTTGTTCTTAAAGGGTTATAATGCTCTTAAATTATCATGGCTTGAGCAGATTGTGGAAGTGAAGCATTAAAGAATGGAGAAAAATGGGGGGTCGGACGTACAAAAATTGATTATTTTATGGAATTGCCCAAATGCCTTTTTTCCTTCAATATGTTTATATTTGATTATCTTGTAAATAAAAAATCAAATACAAATAACCCTTCCTCGGCATTGAAATGATATTGCACATGTTCCTGTCTTCCGTTTACCAGACTGCATTCACACTGACATCATGATGATCTGCACATCTCATTTACTTTAGCCCTTTTGTCAAAGTTATGTAACTCCTTTGTACTTCAAATAATAGGAAATAATCAGAAATGTACAATCTGAAAAATGTATTAGTTCAGCTAAATGAACGATTACACAATACTTTTCACACTCTCATTGGGGTTTCTTTGTTAAACAATATGCAGAAAGTGCATGCACACGTAAGGCACATACAGTATACTGGGACAAACATGCGATTTCGCATCATTGCAGAAAAGTCAATATATCTCAGGATTGACACAACCAAATGAAATGAAATAAATTGCACTGAAAAGTATGTTTTTTAGCTTTATGGCAATACCCAACTTGACTAGGTTGTATATGATTTTCATATATTAAAAAAATAATTTCCGATTGGACCATTTTTTTGGAGACGCACTGTACAGTATCGATGTAAATGGCAGAATATTTTCTTTTAGTTTTATTTGTGATGCACGATTACAGAATTCTGGAAATGTCATCTATAGGCCGTCAAAGTTGCACAAATGAAATGAAAATCTGAAACAAATGCTATACAGGATTCCCATAAGCATTTGCAGCATTACCCATAGTCAGCCAGATTTGGGTTAAAGTCAGTGACATGGTTGGGAGAAATAAAAAATGTGTGTGAAACCAAACTGGTGGAAAGATATACCAATGGATACACCCTCTGGATTGTATCTCCTAGCTGGAAGGATTTATTTTGTGTTTGCTTACTTAAGCTAAATCAAGCATGAACATACTAACATTTTGTTTCTCTCGAGCCCCAATAGAAATAGATCCCATAGAAAGCTACACAATAGATTTGTCTGTCACAAGGCACACTGATGGAAGTTATTTTAGAATGAGTCCACTTTTGACTGTGAAATTTTCACAGTAGAATCCTTGCACAGTTTACTTAATTCAAGAATAGTTTCACCCCAAGTTGAGGACTACCCCCATCATGTAATTTACCTTTAAAATGTGGGCATATACTCATGAATATGCATCAGTGTAGTACCATGGGGTAGGGAGACTGCCATCAATGGAAACAAAAATGAATGTTGTCCTTCCTCTTAACCAAAGTTGATTATGTTGCATTATTTATCTTTGAAACTATGGTCATGTTATTTGCCATATGACAACTTGAGAACATACATTTAGTTTCTTATTTTATATGACTCGTTTTTTCTAGATGGCTGAGTTTCCCTTGGAACCCATGTTATCCAAGGTCCTGATCATGTCAGTCCATCTGGGATGCAGTGAAGAAATCCTGACGGTGGTATCCATGTTATCTGTCCAGAATGTCTTCTACAGACCTAAGGTAAGATGTCCTTACAAGTAAATTACCATGCTGAAGTTATATAGTCAAACCTAATATAGTGGCTACCTCTCCATAGTAGCCACCCTGCATGTTATGACTACTAAATTGATTGAACTGGAGATTAATTAGTCTTTAAAAGCCTGTCTGTAGCAGCAACCTGCCTATTAAGTCTACAATTTTTGCTTCTTGTGGGTAGCCATTATAAACCACAACCCTGTATATTTGTCGAAGTGGACCATTTGGCAAAGTGTAAAGATTTCTTATTTGTTTATTGTGTTGCAATTATGCAGTAAAATACATTATCAAATTAAGGATAATTCAGAGTGAAACTGTGAGACTCAAATTCCTACAAGCTACTTATTTTGGTGGTCCATTAACAAAAATTAGTGAAACACTTTCTCACAAGTCAAGATCTACCCAAATGAAAAAAAAAATGTCTGTCCTCTTCTGTTTGTGTGTATCGTAATTCTGAGAAATGAGGATTTTGCTACCCATTGTTTCTTTCTCGAGATGTCAATTAAAATTATGAACTATGTGTATTTTTATCAATTCAATCTCTTTATTATAACTTGTTAATTGTGTATTCATGGTCAAACCTATGTTCGTTCAAATGGTGCAGGATAAACAAGGCATCGCTGACCAGCGTAAGGCCAAGTTCCACCAGCCGGAGGGAGACCACCTGACCCTCCTAGCCGTCTACAACTCCTGGAAGAACAACAAGTTCTCCAACCCCTGGTGCTTTGAGAACTTTGTCCAGGCCAGGACTCTACGCCGGGCCCAGGATGTACGCAAACAGCTACTGGGAATCATGGACAGGTGGGTAGAGGGTCATTGTACAGAACAGAGGTGTACTGTGACTTATTACTTCAGTAGAGGGATGGGGCTAGGGTGTCCAAGTTTTCTAAATTAATACTCCCATTCCACAGAGAATTTTGGATCATCGGTCACTCATCGGAAGCAAATTTTTATTTTCTGCCGGTACCCCACCGAAAAGTATCGTATCACACTCCGATGAATCCGATTTGTATTTGTTGACTATCAGGTCAGTGTCTGGCGTGCCGGACGTGATCTGATAAGGCAAAATTGTCCCATGAAGGAACTACTGAGAGCTTATTTCGCAATCAGACACCATTTCTGGTCACAAATTGGGCCAGTGCCAGATGAATGTCGAGTCAGTCTGATGTGTGTCAGATTCGTGTTGTGCAACTATTGAACGTGTGTAGCCTACGTATAACGGCAACTTGATTTGTGTCCAATAATTATCAGTCGTCTGACGCTCGTCTGACTGCAATTTGTGGTCTGCCCCACGCGCTTAATGATTTGTACAAAATTGGGATCAGATGGGCTTCAGATTAAGTTCCAATGGTGGGTGGAATGGGGGTATGATATTGTCATTGTCGTTCCTCTTCTTGTGACTGAGAAGTTGTAACCTTACTGATGAAGACTCTCCATTCGTAATGACTCTTGTGTTTTTGAAAAGCAGTGCTTCATTGTCATATTAGTTAGAGACACATTGCAATCTGTCCACATGAGCCTGGCCTTCCTCCATTTCTTTTCCTTTTTTTCCCCAAACATAATAGCTTTTTCCAGATTTTCCTCATCCCTCCTTGCAATGTGACCAAAGTAATGAAGCTTTTGCTTCACCACGGTATTGAAAAGCGGGTCTTTTTCACAATGTTATGTTTGTATGTTGTCATTGAAATTGAAATACGGGACAACTAATACTAAAAGCAAGCATCGATGGACTACCAATTTACTAACAAATTCTTTCAGGAAATGAGGGGTCCAACCTTGCAAAGTAGGAAAAAGTGACCTTAAGTGATGCTGCTACTGCTACTGCTGCTGCTGCTCATGATGATGATGATGAATTGAGTGATGTTAAAATGGTGTAGAGTAAAATTGAAAATTTGTTAATGCTGTACTGCTTTTTTGTTGTTGCTGTTATGGATTTGTTTATTCTTTTCACTGGAAGTTCTAAAATATTCATTTATGATAGGAAAGGTTGTCAAAGGAACAGTGACACAGTAACGTGTCTCTACCCCTACACCCTTCTACCAAAGAATTATTACACTGCAAGGTAGAAACAAGTGTCAGAAATCAATTTTGCAGTCACCATATGCATTTTGAGACATGTGAATAATTTGTTTCTTTTTTTGTTGTCTTTCATTCTTCAGGCACAAGTTGGATGTTGTGACTTGTGGTAAGAACACAGCTCGGGTCCAAAAGGCAATCTGTAGCGGTTTCTTCAGGAATGCAGCCAAGAAGGTAAGAATTCAAGAGCACTGTTAAAGTTTGGAAATCAGTGAATCTTTGTAGTTAGATAAGAGACAGTAATCTTATACCAGAATCCAGCAAAGCATCAAAAGAATTTCTTCCTCGTTTGTGGCAGCGTCTGCCTTTTGTCATTTATTTTGTTTATTTATAGATGAAATAGCTGCAATGCTGCATGATTGTAGCGCAGATTTATAATCACATGTGTATCAAGAAATAAGATGACTTATTTCTCTCCAAGAAGTTTCTCCTGTTGAGATTAGTTTCCATATAAGGAGCAAGTCTTGTCATCTCATTTCCCAAGAAGAATGAACAAGAGAGTTATGAGCAAAATATAAAGCGAAAGAATCTCATCTAGCATGTATCATGATAAATGATGAGAATGATAATGATTTTGTTTTTGTATTTTGTTGTAATTATTTTTTAAAATTATTATTATTAGTAGTAGTATATGATATATGATTTACTTGTGTGCTACATATTTCCTTGTTTTGTTTACATGGACTTTTCACTTGGGGAAGAACATTCATAAGCTTGTTCAAGTCCTTTGCTAAAATAAGTGGATAAATAAGTAATTTTGTGTAAGTTACATTATACATAAATTTTAAACAATGTTTCAAATAATCAATACATTTTGTTGAAAGTGGAATATGTTATATCTTATCTTTTGAAAACCCAGGTGATAATCTGTAAAGTAAAATGAGATAACATTTTTAAAATTTGTTTTTGGTACAGGATCCCCAAGAAGGCTACCGTACTTTGGTTGATAGTCAAGTGGTCTATGTTCATCCTTCCAGTGCCTTGTTCAACAGACAGCCAGACTGGTATGCTATCTTTTTGAAATGACCAATACTGTATATTTCATGTAAACAAATCGGAGCTGAAGGAATTATCAAGTGTGTATGGAGGGAATTTGATTGAAAACAAGTTTGCAACTTGACTTGGAAAAGTCCTTTCTATATTTTTTGAACCCATTGTGTGTGGCCACATCCTGGATTGATCTACATTATCATTTGTTTTGGATGTGCATAGCAATGATAAGAGTATTTAGACCAGTTTATAATACATCCTGTTTTCTTTCCTTTCGAGTCTTCTGCTACAGTGAGTTAAGTACTGTAGTTTAATACTCGTGGAACTAATGGAAAACCTAAATTTCAGAAATTAACTTTTTCATTTACTTTGGAACTGTGGATTTGATGTTATTGGGAACAAATGTAATGTGGGAAGACATAGGTTAACAAATGAATTGAAAGACCACAAGACCTGAATATACATAATCATCTCTCTTTCTCTCTTGCTCTATTCCAGGGTCATCTACCATGAACTTGTCCTGATTATTTATAAATTTGTTTCCAAGACAGTTTTCTTTTGATATCATTAGTAACAAATATGATGTGGGAAGACATAAGTATTAATGAAAGAATTAAAAGATTACTAGACCAGAATATGTATAATCATCTCTCTTCCCCTCTTCCTCTGTTCCAGGGTCATCTACCATGAACTTGTCCTGATTATTTATAAATTTGTTTCCAAGACAGTTTTCTTTTGATATCATTAGTAACAAATATGATGTGGGAAGACATAAGTATTAATGAAAGAATTAAAAGATTACTAGACCAGAATATGTATAATCATCTCTCTTCCCCTCTTCCTCTGTTTCAGGGTCATCTACCATGAACTTGTCCTGATTATTTATAAATTTGTTTCCAAGACAGTTTTCTTTTGATATCATTAGTAACAAATATGATGTGGGAAGACATGAGTGATGATGAAAGAATTAAAAGACTACTAGACCAGAATATGTATAATCATCTCTCTTCTCCTCTTCCTCTGTTCCAGGGTCATCTACCATGAACTTGTCCTGATTATTTATAAATTTTGTTTCCAAATCAGTTTTCTTTGATATCACATTGGAACTGTGGCTTTTGTATCATTGGGAACAAATATGATGTGGGAAGAGATAGATAATAATCAAAGACCACTAGACCAGAATATGTCGAATCATCTCTTTCTCTCTTGCTCCGTTCCAGGGTCATCTACCATGAACTGGTCCTGACCACCAAGGAGTACATGCGGGAGGTCACCACCGTTGACCCCAAGTGGTTCGTGGAGCTGGCCTCCTCCTTCTTCCGGTTCTCCGACCCGAC
The DNA here is from genome assembly GCA_001188425.1 of Eucidaris tribuloides. Classification (NCBI taxonomy): domain Eukaryota; kingdom Metazoa; phylum Echinodermata; class Echinoidea; order Cidaroida; family Cidaridae; genus Eucidaris; species Eucidaris tribuloides. The sequence goes on along the minus strand of JZLH01S0006054.1, from coordinate 4,158 downwards.
CCGCCTCAGCAAGGCCAAGAAGCAGCAGCGACTGGAGCCGCTCTACAACAAGTACGAGGAGCCCAACGCCTGGCGTATCTCCCGCCAGAGGCTACGCCGAAATTGAGCTATGAATTGGAATCGCAGGGCTCTGTTGTCATTGTGTATTGTGGAGTGGGGTTGTCGAGACCATTAATCTTAGGGAGAGATTATGTGATGGTCCTCCTACTTTGGGCTACCTGTATAATAATGATAATGATAATAACAATAATAATTATAATTGCATCCCTAGGGTGCATTTTTTTGTTCTCGGCCTATTGTTTCGATTCCCCTTAACGCACACCTTTTCCCCCTCAACACTCTCCTGCCTCATTGTGACGGAATAAACCCTATTGTTTGGATTCCCCCTATGGTGGGTTGTATGCTTATAATAATAACGATGATGATGATGATAATAATGATGACGACGACGACGTCAGTGAATGATGATGATGATGATGATGATGATGACGACGACGGTGATGATACTACTAATAATATTACTGTATATAACAATTTTATAGTGACTACTACAAATGTTTGTAGGTGCTAAGAGACAAAATTGTAAGGTGAGTTTCTTTTAAGGACTGGATGAAATGAGTCCAGAGAACAGGCATCACAAATGTGGATGGGGAGCTGGTTTCAAAGTACAGGTGCAAGAACAGAAAAGGCACAATGCCATATTTTGTCATGGGTTATTGAGGTCGGGGAGATAACTGGAGATGAGCAGAAGTTGAAGAACACACTGATGTCTCGTAGTGCAAGATTGTGATATCGTACAAAGCGATAAAGATAATTGAAATCAGATTGAACTTAAGTCAGAATCATAATCAAACTGGAAATTTAAGTGAAACTCATTGACTGAGAGGTAGTTGACAGAAAAAAAAAATGCTGTAAATGTTGTAAATGCTGAAAGAGTGATAGTATTGTTAAAGCTGAATTCAGTTCAGCTCCTGCTAAGAGCTGCAATCATGTCAGTTCTCTGTAAGAACTGTAATTAATTGAGCTCCAAGTAATAGCAACAAACAATTTAGCTCCAGGTAATGATCACAGATCAACACCTGATAACAGCTGCAATTAATTTAAATCCTGGTTAAATTGATGAGCAGTTTAGCTTCAGGTAAGAGCTGAAAACTTCTTGAGTTAAAGAGAAATGGCTAGATTGAAATTAGATCTAGTCCTCAATTTATGACACAACACTCCCAGAATCAAATATACTGCTTAAAGTTTCTGATGTGTAAATGTCATAGTAATACATTCAAAGTTCGTTGTACAATTATTTGTTAGAAAATCCTGTGATGGTAAACTTTGTTGTGCAACTTTGTTTGAGATCATTTTCTTTCAGGCCCAGAATGTAATTAAGTACTGGTAAATGAATGCTTGTTTCTCCTCAAGTAAACAAATCAGGACAAATCCTTCCAGCCTGAATATACACTCTAGCCAGTGTATATATTGGTATATGTTTCAACTCATTTGGTTCTTTAGTATTTTTTTTTACTTTTCCCAATCTTGTCAGTGCCCTTTAAATCAAATGAATGTATAATCAAACTTGACTTTTAGATGAAACTGAGTAACTGACTAACTGTAGAATATTATTTGTGCTGAAGAAAGTCAGAGTTTGATGTTAAAACTGCAATAAATTCTGTTCCAAGTAAGAGCTGAAATTGGTTTCTGCTCCAAGGAAGAGAATTCAGCTTTCTCTTTATCTTTGTCTTCTTCTGGCATCTGGCAGATGTCTTGTGAAGAAAATTTGGTAATTATCATTTCAAAGTTATATCATTGGTTTGGAATTTAAATTTCATAATTTGTCTTTATAATTTGTAATTTTAGATTGCAGTTAGCTTATTTTGTTAGATTTATTCAATTTGAGACCCATGTAGCTTTCTGCTAGAGTTCAGCAAGATTTCTTTGTGCTTAACTTCTCTGCTAATAATATTGACAAGAACTTGAAGCTTTCTGAATTGCTCGGAATTTTGTTTAAATGCTCAATTATGTTTTGGCCACAATGATTTAGTGTTATTATTTTATTTTATTTTTGTTTTTTTTTTGTGTGTTTTACTTAATTTTGTTTGTATTGAAGCACCTTTGTGAATTGTTCCTAAAAGAGCAAGAAAATCACTACTGGTCTTTACATGGGAGCCTCAATGTTAATGTTCTGAAATCTTGCAAAGCCTCTCAAAACTTTGTTTTTCCTTCTCATTCATATATAAGTAATTTGGAGTGAATAATTCTGCGTGAATAATTGGACATCAATTGACATGCGCTGTAAAACCAACAGCAACAACAACAACAACAACAACAACAACAACAGCAACATATCCTTTTCTTTTGTCACTAACACGGTTACCTCACAGAAGTGTACCACCTACATCTACTGATTCTCACAGTAGTGATCTATGAAAACAAAGTAAAAACAAACACAATACAGTAAACTGGGAGCTGAACAAAAAGCTGTACCCCTTATGGAAATTACCATAAGTGGATGTGTAGCAGATGAGATGTGAATTAAAGGCCAAGGAACTGACATTAATCTTACTTGGTCGAATAACATTGGTCAGGATTGTGAGATCAAAGAGTCTGATTATAAAATTAAAACTACATTAGTCTATGTGTATGTTTATAATGATAATTATGTGAAAATGCAGGAATATTGAAAATTATTGATCTGTATAGCAATTTTCTTATATGAAACACATGTAACAGTCTGGTGTAGTGTCACTTGATGAAAAGAGAATTGTGTGTTCTTAACATTATTTGATTTGTAGATTTTTTTATCAACTTATCTTATGAAATGGCTATGGAATTTTGTTACACTCCATGTTAAAATCAATGTAAATAAACATGTTATATCCATGGCTAAAACTTTTTTTTATTGTGGAAAGCATTATTGGCATTTCTAAGTTTTTTTTTTTTTACATTTTCTGACATTTCTTCTCATCTCTGACTGGTGGTAAACAAAATTGTTTTCAGAAACAGAAAATATAAATTTAGACAGATGTGTACCCACACACAGTTGATGGCAAAGTTATGTAAAAACATTCCAGTTGTCAAACTGACAAGAATGCATGCAGAAGCAGTAGTTTTCTGTTATTAGTTTGACATATCAATTTGTACTATAGAAACAATCACTCACACTACAAAAAGTATTGGAAGTTTTCTATCTCATCTAGTTTGTTGCATAGGGTTGTATTAATTCAATGTGCCACAGAAATTTCAGCTTTGTGGACATTGCATGTATTGTGTGGCGCATATATGCGACTTTGGCATGTTACAAGTTAAGTAAATGTACAGTTTTGGGGAAATAATGAGTGGTAGCAATTTTCATGTGACATATTTTCATACTTAACTGTAAACAGTACGTCCTTGGGTGTTGTAATTATTAATAAACCCTTTAAAATCACTTTGAGTTGTATATTTTGATTGTTTCTAGTGGTGTGAGAATGAGTCATAACATGCCTGGTCGAAAAAAGAGTAAATGATTTGTATTAAAGGTAAATGACATGATTGAGGTTAGTAAAAACTATTCTAGAGTCAAGGATTCTACTGTGAAAGTGTAGTCAAAAGTTGACTCATTTGAAAATGACTTCCATCAGTATGCCTTGTGACAGACAAATTTATTTTGTAGCTCTCTATGGGATTAATTTCTCTCGGGGCACACAAGACAAAGTGCTAGTATGTTCGTGCTTGATTCTCTTTAAGTAAACAAATTCAAGACAAATCATTCCAGCCAGGAGATACACTCCAGTTGTTATATGGATTGGTATATCTTTCAACCAGTTTGGTTGAGAGGCATGTTTTTTTTCTCCCAATCATGTCACTGCCCTTTAAATTTTGGAAGCATAACTAATCAATCAGGTGTAATGTGTGTAGACAAGACTTGAATTGGCAGTTGGTGGAAATACTGTGAGGTGTGACTGGTTTGTGAGTAGATTTGTAATTTGATGTGGTCTGAATGGTTTGGTCTGAATGATTTGTGCAAGTATTTTGTTGTAACATTTTTTGCAAAGAAGATCAGTTGTAAACCTAATTCTTAGGATCATTTCAATTCTAGATGTTTTGATTCCCTTTCGATCCAATGCTGGAGCAACCAAGAGCAATGCCATCAATTCCCACCCCAAGCTCCTCGAATTATGTTATCTC
>JZLH01S0006049.1:0-17460 GCA_001188425.1 Eucidaris tribuloides | reverse complement strand
GTACGTACGTACACGTAACTAAGTAGTAGTAGTACGTAGTAGTGTGTGTGTGTGTGTGTGTGTGTGTGTGTGTGTGTGTGTGTGTGTGTGTGTGTGTGTGTGTGTGTGTGTGTGTGTGTGTGTGTGTGTGTGTGTGTGTGTGTGTGTGTGTGTGTGTGTGTGTGTATGTGTGTGTGTGTGTGTGTACTCTGTAGTGTGAGTGTTGTCGAAAAAAAAAGGAAACTGTTTCCTTCATAGCATATCCATTTCTTTTGTGTGGGAGGGAATACTGGTTGGTGATAGAACAGGTTGTTTACTGACTGTCGCAACTACCTCGCGTTCGTGGGCACTGTGTGCTGAATGTGTGGGTGCCTGCAATATTGAAGATTCTCAAGTCCCCATCAATCTTGGCTGCCTTAGATGGACATTCATTTTGTAATAATTGTTTATTATTGCTACCTGATAGCCGTATATCACAAATTTGTAGAGCTATATATGGACATTCATTGTGTAATAATTGTTAATTATTGCTATCTGATAGCCTAATGTATATCACAAATTTGTAGACCTACATGTATACATATGGACTTTTATTTTGTAATAATTGTTTATTATTGCTATGTACATCTACCTGATAGGCCAATTCTACTGTATATCACAAATTTGTAGCTGCTATATATGGACTTTTATTTTGTAATAAATGTATATTATTGCTACATGTAGCTGATCACTGTGGTTTTTATTTTCGCAAAATTTGTGATTTAATGTGAAAATTTTCACTTCCTGATATTCCTGTACAAAGTGAATGCAAATAAAATCACAAAAATATACTCTCATGACAGGGGCGTCGATCCATGTTTCGGATTGGTGGGGGGGGGGGGCAAATGGGAAAAAATATCCAAAATTTTCAGCGTGCTCTGTGCACTAAATTGTAATACAGAATTTTGTGCACAAAGCGCGCCGAAAAAATGACAATTTTGTATGTTTAATAGTATTTTTATGCCATGTATAATGGTTTTATAATGCTTTTTTATAAAACATTTGCATTGCATATTATGAATTTTCCAAGTTGTCAACATTATTGAGGGGCAAATCGATATGTTTGCCCCCCCCCAACATTTTCATTCGGGAGATAGCCTCCCTACCCCCCCCCCCCACGATCGAGGTCTCTGCGCAGGAGCTTCGGATCCATGTTTTGGCATTGGAGGGTGGGGAGGGGGGTGGGCCAAAGTTGAAAAAAATGTCCAAAATTTTTGGTCGCGTTCTGTGCGCCAAATTACAGAATTTTGTGCGTGCATGCCGAAAAAATTGACAATTTTGTATTGATAATGGTTTTATAGTGCTTTCCAATGCTTTTTAAAACATATATTTGCACTGCATATTATGAATTTTTCAAGTTTTCAAAATTAGTGGGGGGGGGGGGCAAATTGATATGTTTGTTTCCTTAATATTTTCAGTGGGGGGGGGGCAATCGCCTCCCTCCCCACCCACGACCGACGCCTCTGTCTCGCGAATTCCTCGTCTTGAAGCAAAATCGCGAAAGCATGTACGCGAATATATACATGTACATGTATGGCGTCTAAACTTACTGTACGTGTCTCACAAATTTACATCACCATGATACAGGTTTGTGGACATATTCCCTGTAGTGCTACTATAAAGATTATGTTCTGGATATTTGCAAACTCAAAAAATGAGTTCATTGAATAACAAGCTACATGTTACTTTTTACCATTCATAATGTAAAGATTCATGTGAATTCTCACCTCTCATACAGACTTGTGAATGAACTTAGTTTTTGTAAAAAACATGGCATGTCTGTAAAACATCAAATTTTCAACAACAAATTAAATCGCCGATCAAATCTGAGCAAATCCATTTTTATTCAGAAATCTGAATATCCTTGTTGTCCTGGTGGATTCCATGGATGTCAAATTGTCTCCAATTGGTTCTCAAAAATCAAGGTCTTATCAATGTGAGCATAAAAAATAAACTTTTTGCAAAACTGATTTAGTCTCAGAGTTAGATGTGCACAATAGTTCGGAGTGTACAGTATGTATGTACACATACAGTACATGTTTCAATATTGATACAGTATGTTTACAGTACAAACATAATTTACTTGACAATAGTGGGGAAGAAGTAATAACTTTGAGGTACAACCGTACATCGTAACCTGTGTTGTAACAGGGAGATGGGACTTCTCCATGATAAAAATATTACATGCACCCATGGCCCCAAGAACCAGCAAGCTGCCCTAAAGTCCAAGGTTTTCCTGGTAACCCAAGATGATAATGTTGGTCGGGTAATGATAGAATCCCATTCTCCCTGTTCATGATCATGAAACTGATTCCCTCTGGACTGAAGGAGCTCTCAACGTGATACCTAGCTCAAGGCTATGCACTGGCAAGGTCTGTACTTGTTATCATGTTGTGTCATGATGTGCTCAGAATACATTATTTTGTGTCTCTACTCTCTGGACTTAGACTGGATGGTTTTCATCATGGTATATTTCATAGACAGTAAACATGATATTGCTTTTAATGTCGGTTGAATTGAATATATGCAGTTTTTTTTAAAACATTGATTTAAGTATGGCCCTCAGTGAAAAAAAGAAAAATCTTCATTTGAATCCTTTTTATGATCTATCTGTGATTAAAAGATTAGAATTTTTTTGATTTATTTCATTATATTATTATTATTATTATTTTTTATTATTTTTTTTTTGGGGGGGGGGAACATGTCAAAAGTACAGGTTGCAATGCAACCCAAATATTTTGACATTCAGAAGGTTTATCTAGATTATCTTCCAGACATGCAGTACATGTACAATGACATACTTACATGTATAAGCAGTTTGTTCACAATTGAAACTGGAATTGTGAACAGAATGTCGGATACTGCGGTATGCCTTGGTGAATTGGTCTATATTCAGTCAAGTCACGAAAAAGACGTTTTAAAATCCATCAAGCGTCTGTTAAGTACATGTACGGGTCTGGAAATATTGATGAGTCTGTCAGGGCCCAGTATTACCCAATGGATTGTACAGTATTTGCGGCAGAGACCTGATAAAGAGTGAAAAAAAATGTAAATGCCATGACGAAGGGAGAAGTAATGAGCTCTGTGATCACACTCAAAATTGGAATCAACTTTTGTAATCCCATGTGGAAACCTACATGTACTGTATGCTATAGTACATACATGTATATCTTGCAGATGTGCAGTAATGAATGCTGAATCAGATGCTGGGCTGGCTATAGTACATGTACATGTACTTCTCATAATTATTTATTGTGAATGAAGGATAATAATTAGAACCCTTGTACTACATTATAGCCTACGGTACATGCTCAGCTCACAATAAAAAAGAACAACTTGAAACATTATTCTGTCACACTAACCTATTTCCGCTTTAAATTTACGGTACTGACATGATTATCATCATATCATTTTCAATTTTTAATTATTTTTATCTAGTTCATAGTACATATATCTTTTCAGCGCTTTATGGAAGTAGACTATTACTTTTATAGAGCATTGTCTGGTTGGGCAGCAATGGGTACTTTCATTTTCTAAGCAGCTTAAATTTAAAGAAGCGGTACACTGTACAAGTATCACTGTTCCTCTGGTGTACATCATAGATGATGCATATGTGGACATGTCGAATTTGAAATCACTACTGTATAAGGAAGTTGCCCCCTGCTGCCCCCCCCCCCCCTTTTCGTATTGGTACATATACATACATGTAGCTCAGGGTGTGAGTATACAGTAGTACAACAATGTGCTGGTATGCCAGCAGGCAGCAACTGATTTTTTACGAGGTAAATAAGGTCGCTTTAAATTAACACTGTAAAGTGTAGGCCTATCTGAAATAGGTTGAAGTCATAAGAAGGAGCCCTTACTTCTCAGCCCCAAAGGCTTTCGTGAAATTGATGATGTAAACAAAAATATTTGCATTATAAATGATTTTAACATAGTTGTTTAAAGTACTAGATACATGTATAACCTTTATACTTTATACAATATTTCAAAATGCATTTGCATTGCTAATAAAGGGCAGTGACATGATTGAAAGAAATAAGAAAAAATGCCTCTCGAACCAAACTTGTTGAAAGATATATCAATGGATACACCAGCTGGAGTGGATCTCCTGGATGGAAGGATTTATCTTGCATTTTAAATTTAAGGTGAATCAAGCATAAACATACTATCATTTGTTTTTCTCGAGCCCCAATAAAAATACATTCCAGAGAACCCTTCACAACAGATTTGTCTGTCACAAGGCATTCAGATGGAAGTTATTTTAAAACGAGTTAACGTTGGACTAATAAATATTCACAGTGGAATCGTTGCACAGTTTACTTGATTCTAGAATAGTTTCACCCCAGGCCCAAGTTGATGACTACCCCCCAATCATGTCATTTACCTTTAAGGATCCCAGATCCCACATGTAGTTATAGAGACAGTGATTTTCCGTTTCAAAAAATGGTCTTTTCCATTTCTATAAGCCTGTAATTCCGTTTCAACTTGATCTAAAAATGGAAATTTTGTTTTGTCATAGAAAATATACACAGCAAAAACATGAATTCCATTTTGCAAAGGTATATTCCATGAATTTTCACATGAAAAATAAAGAATCTAACTGAAATATCTGTTTGAGTTTACCGGTAAACGGAAAATCACTGTCCCTAAAGTTAATAGTGATTGTATACAGATACAGGTACAAAGTATGTATTTATGTACATGTGGGCAATTCCATGATTAGTTACGTTACACTTTATGCCAAACTTCATTCAACATTTGGCTCGTACATGAATATGCTTTGATATTATTTTTCTGTTTTGGTACTGTCAGTTCTCTAGACTGGCACCTACTTCACAACGTCAAGCAAAATTATGAGACATGTTTCAGTGGGTAATAACAAGAATTTTATAGTTACGTAATACATAAAGAGGACATGGAAAAAAATGACAAGTCTTTGTCCTCAAAGTTTCCTCAACCTGCTTTCAACTGAAACAAACTGTGCTATTCATGCTATTTCTGATGTCTTGATAAGTCATTTGATATATAACTTGTTGATAGAAATCTTTTCATTTTTAAGTACAACATCAAAAACATGGTTAGTTACGTTATGGTTAGTTACGTTACATTTTGTCCATCCACACAAATTTGTGTTTATTCATGTCTTTTTCAGATTTAGTATGCATATGTGGGGCTTAATTACTTTCAAAACAATGAGAAGAGGCTATTGGCATGGAAAAAAATGCTGAATAAATGATAGTTTTTCATAAAATTGAGATTTAGTCACACTAGTCCCACATGTGGTATTTCATGTATGGTTCTGATTCTCCTAGAGGGTGCTGTTGAAGACAAAAAATTTAGAGTGGAAATGATGTCCCCCATTGTTTCTTCATGATTCATACCCATTCAAACCATCAAAATGTAATATGATTCGATTTTGAGATAGAGCAATGTATATAATTTGTGATTTGTCCAATAATTCACGGAATTGCCCATGTAGATTGTTACTGATGTAATGTTTTTTCAGTAGCATGCTTTTGTGGCCTCTCTTCTATACATGTAGCTCTAGGTTTTGAGGAAAATTTGTTCTCCACCCACCTACTGTATATTTTTAGCGTTGCTTGCAGGCATCTCATCTCAGAAAGGAATGATGGATCCAGGCTTTGAGTCGATCCGGGCCATGATCCCTCAGAAAATGAGTTATTCAATCTGGCCAACTTGCGTTCTTATAAATTTCAGGGTTCATTTACGGCGGGGTGATGAAACCTTTTATCTATCGCATTAATTAACTGTCATATTCCTCGCAGTTGCTCTCACCTTTTTGCTTCCCAGAGATATAGCACGTATCTAAAAAAAAAATTGAAAAGAATTTCGTATACCATTTTACCTGGTGCAGTTTGGCTCCTCATTGGGGAAAATATCAAAGTATGACAGTAATTTTAATTTTTTCTTTTTTGTATGGCACAGGGACAGCCCTTATTAAACCACTCACAAAACTGGTGGGGTTACACTTTCCTACAAATGTGAGATTAGGCTTTTTGTGAAGTACAGTGTAGTGCATTTTCTATACACTTTGTGTAATTGATTGACCTAAAAGAAATAACTTGAAAAATTCATTGTAACTACAAAAATATTCCCATTATTTTTAGAAAGTACACAACAGAAAGGGTGTATAGTGTACGTACGTGTACATGTACAAGTTTTTGTACATTTTCTTCATTGTGTCGTGTGTAAAAAGTTAATCGCTGACTATGAAGTTGACAATACATGTACAATCCAAAAGTTGCTTTAAAATGTGGCATTGTTAAAAAAAAAACACTTGAAAAATATGTTAAGAGTTTATGAAGAATGTGACAAATAAAGAGATAGATACACAGAGAAATGGTCAAGGTTTTTATGCTCAGTAGTAGTCGTTAGGAGAAGGAGAGGCTTTGCAGCATCATGCAGAGTCAGAGTGTACACAGCTCTACCAGTATTCCATGTTGCGAGACGTCAGTGTGCTGGCAAGACGTAATACATACATGTACGTCTGGGTAAACCATCTGGTATGGATGCAGATATGCAGTACATGCACCATGCATAGCTTAGTAGGCACGGCGGAGCGATACGTGCGCCAACCGGCTAGAAATCCAATATATTTCAAGCCGTCATCATCTGTTCCGTCTATTGCCGTGCTGCGCTGTCTCGTAGAGCTCTCTGCCGTCACCCGTCCCGAGGCATGCCAAGAAATTGAACTCTGATATTTTTGCCATGTGGCATGTTGCTTGCGGGCGCAGCAGGTGTGACAGGAGTGCGGGATTGCTCCGTAATGACACGCGAATATCATTAGTCCAGTACCTAGTAGTCTGTCTTCCAGACACATACAGACACATAAACCCATCCTACCAGTATACATGTATATATTGATAAGGAGCTATTTTCTTCAGTCACCTGCTTTGATAAGATCAAAGTCTTGATGAATCATAGAATCATAGTATTACAAAATGTAAGCTACATAATCCTCTATGCTCTACATGTAAGTGTCTTTGATGAAGCCCTGAAAAAAAAACGGTGTATTTCAAAATGATTATTTAGTGCTTCAAAGAAGTAAAAATCTATTAGTAGCCATTTGACCGGATTCACCATACCCATAGATTTAGGCTATTTTGTACTCCACCACATTGGAAATTCATGGGTGACATTCATTCATCTTGCCAATGGCAGCATAAACTTTCCAAACTTTTGTATTCAAATTGGGGGGGGGGGGGGTATTTAGTTAAGCATGTTGCTCAGATATCACGGTTTGACAATTATTCAAATTTCAAGAAGCTCTTCAATATTACTGGTAGCCTACAGTGTATGACTTTAAAAGCAGAGTGAGTAGGATGTACATGTAGAAAGAGTTGCATGGTCTGAAACAGAGACTACCTTGCAAATGCATGGAAGGCAATAATGTTTTTGCTGGGCTGTGATATGGTTACCTTGAAATTGAGTGAGATTGTTGGGTTGCTACATCCCAGAGTAATGAAAGATATTAGGTTGCGCAACTATCACAAGATAGTTATTAGGACATGTGTTATAGCAATGGATGTGAACATGTGCAATGGATGGAATGATATTTCAATTTGTGCCAGTAGTGAGTAGGTCATGCTGTTTATGTGAAATTTGGCATAATTGACTGCACAAATGTAAATGTATTGCATCTGATTCTGTTTTGTTGGTGAGTCTTTGTATAATTGTAGGCCTACTTGTATTTATGATAATGATTGAGCAAAAAAGCTGTTATTTGAAAAAAAAAATAGTTGTTATTCTACTGGCAAGCATACTGTACATGTACAAACGAATTAATTCTACATACACATGAGAAATATACACTGTAGGTACCGTAAAATTTGATGGAGATGTTCATGTAGGTACAATGAAGGTACATGTAGATGCAGGGCTCGACACAAGTACATGTACTTACTCACTTGCCCCGGGGCAAGTAAATTTCATGTTGGGCAAGTAAAATTGTAAAATGTTAAAATATACTTGCCCCATCGCGCAAGTATTAAACTTTTAATCATCAAATGAGAAAAACATGTATTGAAAATATCTTACCAAAAGTGAATAAGATAAATTTCTTATGTTCATGTACTGTTAACAGCCTTTGCTTAGGCACCCAATGATGTGATAATAGTGAGCTTTCCTTTTTACCAACGGATGGATTCAAGAATGGTAATCTGATACCAAGATCGATCTGCGCACGCGCCATCCCCCGCATCGCACTGTCAGTGGCAGAATCTCAAACGGGTTTAGCGAAATTTTTGTCTGCGGTGAATTGAGGAGAGCAGCCAATCAGCGCCCGTACAGATGATGCAGTGCAAATCGCAACACGTGCGAAGGCTGCATTTTGTAAACAAGCGCTCGCACGTTTCCCACCGCCGTTCGTTCTCCGTTTTGCATTTTGTGAAACTGCATGTGGAAAGACCACGGACGAATGGCAAGGATGGTCACACTTGATTGCTCACTGTCCTCGTTTTCGTCCATGGTGGTAAAACGAAAGCTCACTAATGTCAACAGAGATGATGATGGTTTCAAACTTTCAGGCTGTTCTTCAGTTACATGTAGTCTAGCTTTCAGACATTTGAATGCATCATGTATCATTAATTACATGTAACTGCTTTGAAATGAGACTAGTGTGGTGGGACTATTTTTAAATGGGACTGATGTGAAAGGACCTAATGTACATGTACAGTGACTTGAAGAAGAAATGGTCACATCATCTGGAACTGAGACTACTCTTCCATGTAACCAAACCCTGACATTAGGCTATTGAAGTTGACAGCACTTTTGAATATAAACATCTGGGCATCTTGGAGCATTTTCCCATGGTGCTTGAATCGTGATCGTGATCGTGATTTTACTGATAAATTATATTAATAATGATAAAAATTATGAAACATACAGTGTATAACACATCTACGTACATACTAGGCGTAACTTCATCTCCAAGCACTTTACACAGTACATGTACAGACAGCAGAGTGGAATTTATGATGATGCACTGGGATCGGAGCTGTGAGATTTTACAGAATGCTAAATAAATGTTGTGTTTGCAGTAATTTTTCTTCAAAAATCAAATTTCCTAAGTTTCGTATTTTAAGTGTACTAATTGCACAAATATTGCGATTGGTTTTCGGGAAGGAAAAGGTTAAAGGGAATTAAGTGACATGATTGGAAGATGTCAAACATGCCCCAAGATTAAGAACCAAATGAGGTGAACATACATGTACTGTATATAAATGCTGTAACTCCAGGCTGAAAGTTATTTGTACAAATTGTAGTATAAACTGTAGGCCTACTTGAAATAAAATATACTAAAACTACATACTAGGACAACAGTACGACTGAAATAAACACACCTGTATGATAATAACTTTTCTTCTAAATTTCTGTCAAATAATTTTAACAAGTGATGAAATCTAATTTATCATTAATATAATAACCCAGAGCAAACCTTCTAAATGGCAAAACTTGGCAAATAGACAGTAGTTTAAAGTTTTGGTATTAAACAACTGATGCATTTTCAAGGTGTTAGGACGATTTCACATTCTTGCGTTCATTGGAAAAACACACCCACTTGAACCCTAGTCTGGGTGCCACTGTGTATAAAGGCTTCATATTCCTTTTGATGATAGACAATTGCAAGTCAGGCAGGTGGAAAAATAAACCACTGCAAAGGTTACTTTTCCAATTTGATGATGACCTTGACATTTTCCCCGATCGGCAATTTAGGGCAATATGGAAATATTTGGAATCATATCTTGATTTGTGGGGATGATGATGAATGATGATGGTTTGATTTCCATCTTATAACACATTTGTGCCAACTGTTATCCAGCTGGCATCTCCCTGTCCTGAAAAGCACAACATGCACATATGCACGCGTACTTGTACATTGTACATGATCATCTATCGTGAGCAGCAATTTGAAGTAACGACTGAGGGGACAGAAACACTGAAGGCAAAATAAATATTCCCTCGTACGGGGAAAAATGCACTTGCCGTACAATATTTTTGTCATGGTTTAAAAGTGCCAAGTTGCCAACTCCCCATGCATTAAAGTTTACTAGCTTATTTCTGTTCGCCTTTTGAACGGGTTTTGTTACATGTAGAAAATTTGAAGAAAAAAAATTCAGCTCCATGAATCGGGGTGGGGGGGGGGCGATGATCCTCCCTCAAAAAAATGAGCTATAATTTGCAATACATGTAAAACCAAACCACACTAACTTTAAAAAAAGAAAAAGAAAGCAAAATGTCTCATGAGTCATGATGAACAAGAAATGACAAAAAAGTGTCAGTTGAACTTTCGTTTTGTGTGGGCAGCAGTTAACATGAATTTCATGTCTCCACCCATTGTAAGTCAGGATTAGGTGTAAGTTTTCCATTTGCCCATCCTGGTATATACATGTAGGCCCTACACCCACAGTTTTTTTTTTATCATTATTTAATCTGGTTTGGTATGATAATTAATATCAAAGTCCACATTTTCACAGATTGTTTGTTCATTCATGAAGTACATACAGCATTGAAAGAATGAGGACTCTTTCTTCAGAATGTCAAAAGGACAAGGAGAGGTCATGTAAATGAATATGTTTAAGATATCCTTCTAAGTCAATAAATGCAAACATTGCTTGTACATAGTATGGAATCACAGTGAAGGCCTATTTAACCCCATGCAGACTAAGAAGAACATGTATGTATCTCGCACTGGGTCTATGGAAAATGCGTGTACATCAGCGTAGGAAATAACCCAGGGCGACGGGCGATTTAACCCTTGGCAAAGCCCAAATCGCCCCCTAAAATCCCCCAAACCCAATTCTTTGGGGCGACCATTTCCTTCAGAATCGCACTCATATTTACCATGAAAAATTTCACATTTATTTTTTATTATGGTACATGTATTCAAACAAAAAAGAATTAAATGGTTGCTTTTATGGATGAAGCACCGGCTAAAACATTGGCAATCTTTCATTGTATTCTTCAAATTCTGATGTGCAACGAAAAAGTAGCCCCAGTGGTAGCAAAATAACTCCCAAAAATTCAAAAATAGCCCCAAGGCTCTTCTAAAAATCGCCCTCAAAAAATATAAATTAATTCCTACCCTGGTGTACGTCGAAATCAAATTGTCTCCGATGACATTGACAATAACGTTGTGGAAGACCCATTTTAAAAAATGTCAAACTTTGCTGTCTGACATATCTGACAGTGTTTGAATAGACAATTAAACACCCTAAAACACAAGAGTTCAGACAGTTATGCTGACCCTTGTAAAATGTACAGATAAAAATTGGAACATTAATCATTCTCGGCCGATGAAAATTATGCAACACAGCAGTCTATGGGGGAAAACTGGAATGGTCTCTCAATGATTTTTACCTTTTTTAAAGCACTTATTGATAATTTTGAACTGTAATTTTTTTTTTCAGGGCTTTTATGTTTACATCTTATCGAAGACACTAGTAGCATGGGAAATACATGTTTGTAGCGCACATTTTTTAAAATTGAAATATTGTTATACCAGGGCTCCACACTAACTTTTTTTTTTAGTGGCCCGGTCGGGCCACTAAAATCCTTAAAATTCAATTTTTGGTGGCCCGAAATTGAAATTTGGTGGCCCCCCAAAAACAAAGAAAAACATGAAAAATTTGTACATATACTCTTGCATGATAGTTTACTAGAAAAATAGGCTCTCAGGCCTAAAAATTTGTGCCGGACGGCAGGAATCTTTTTAGATTCTCGCAAAGGAATCCCTTGAGAATCCTAGATTCTCGCAAATATTCATGACTGGGAATGATCTGGAGTCTCCTGGCAAGTTTTGTGAGAATCTTTTTTTTCTTGCATGTGTACAGTGTAATAAATAAATAAAAACAAACACACTGTATGTCATAGTTTCATCATTAAAAGTTTTGCTTGCCCGAAAAAATAATACTCTATGTGTGTGTGATGTATGTTTACGTAATCATTCACTTGGTATTTGTGTTCAATATCAATGTTTGAATTTGTATAACTCATATCATGTTAAGGATTCAGCAAGAGTAGGCCTATACTATGCATATGGAGGCAATAAAAATTTCACAAGGTATCCCAAAATGTATCCCTCATATGTGAGTGCACACAATTTTTTTATAAACCTAATGAAAAAATGTTTGTAAAATAGTGAAAAATAAACAAAATAACTGTAAACATTTCATGTGTTTTTTCATTCCCCAATTGCATAAATATTACATGGTTCGTTATTCCAAATCACTTTTGAGATGATTTCCTGACAAGAAACACTTCCTTCTAACAACGTGAAAATTTAAATTAAACAAAGTACTTCATAAAAGGGAAACAAGAGAAACAGACTAGGCTAAGCCGCCGCAGGCAACCAGTGAACAGGAGCACCGATATCTGGCCATTCTCTGGCCGCCAGCCAAGGCTAGATTTCAGTGCTGGTAGCCTATGAGGTGTTTCCAGCTGCTCCAAATTCCACACTTTTTGACCCAACCCCCCCAAGAATCAGGCTAGAATTTCAGAAACATAATTTCATTAGCACTCTGTACCTATCTGTGGTTCAATTATCACTTTCAAGTGGTAGAAAGTTTACCACGCAAAATCGTAAGTTAGAGCTTAAATACGATTTTTACCACACCATTTACAACATTGGGATAAGCATTCACTGAAGAGCTAACTGCGCCGCGAATTTGCCATATCTAATCCATATGTAACTTCTAAAAAAAATGTTTATTAAAATCATTTGCTCACCTTCTCTGGCTACTTGCAGTAATTCTATTATTGAATTATTTCCAATTACTTTAAAGTTCTTGCAAAGAATTTTTGTGTGATCTTCATTTTCTTTTCTTGATGCAAGCTTTCTCTTTCCTGAAATAGTTTGGAAAGTGCACTGGCACTGCTTCGGATAATAACTTCGACTTTGCTTCCTCAGCCGCGCTAATTGTTGCGTCTTTGGAAAACACATTACTAGCAGAAAATTGCCGGATTTTTAGCTAGCCTTGCTATGCAAAATGACCATGTTATTCTTGTTAGTGATTTTGTATTTTTTAAAGAAATTCGAAGGCCTTATATTAAACTGCTGGCCAATAAAGAATATATTTAGCTTAATATTCGTAGGCGCGAATATTTTAGATTAATCTTTGAAAATGTTGCGCGCTCCCGATTTTCAGCGAACTGGAGGCATTTGTATTGCGTTCTCCATTTTGTAATGGAGGCAGCGCGGCGCCGATCTTTTGACTTGCTGATTTTGGGAAAATTGACACGCAAGTAATCCATTAATTTTTATCACAAAAATCACAATTGACACTTGAAATTTTTTAGTTGGCCGATCGGGCCGCCAAAACTCCTATATTTTGGAATTGTGGTGGCCGACATCAATTTTGGTGGCCCGGCCGCCACGGCGGGCCAACCGCTAGTGTCGAAGCCCGTGGTTATACGATGCATTTGAATTTATTTAGACCTATCATGAGACACTAGTTTCCATGAATTTATTATCAGATTGTTTTAAAAAGGAAACAACATTACATGATGCCTCTTATTAGTTGGAAATCAAGAAATCTGTATTCCGAATGAAGCGAAACTACGTACGACTAGAACGTGAGCGCGCTTGTGCGGGTAAATATCAATACATCTTCACTGGATAAACACACTTGGTCAATGTTAATCCTATGTACGTACACGGTAGTTTCAAAGTACAGCACACTGCTATCTCATGACTCAGTCTGTGTTTACCCTGTAAATTTTCCAGAGAATTCATGTATTGGTAGCCCTTGAATACCGTACACGTGTGGTCATTTGAAATGCACCACATTGTGACAGGTTGCTGAAGTTTAAGGCAACTGACCGGGATCAATTCACTTGGAATTACACACCGTCGTGACGTATTCCTTCTGTTGTTCAAACACTGTCTTCATTGAAAATGTGCACAAGATGTAGAGCCATGTACAATGTACATGTAAATGTCTATTATACATGTATGTGCATTTGTTTATGTGCTCCACAAAAAAAGTAATTATGGATTGCACAATTGTTGAAAAAGGTAAGTGTAAATCTTTTCAGCAACACTTGGAAACTCTATTCTTTTGTATTATCATCCTTATGTGTACTTATACAGTACTGTAGATAGTTTGTCATGTTTACTGTACTGTATACACTGTATGGGAGAGGGGGGCAAATACATGTAGGCCCCGGGGTTAAATACCGACAAATTAAAATATCATTAAAAATCGATATACCGAAATACCGACATACCTTATTGGAGGATTTGACTGTGGAATGGCCTACATGTACATCTTATGGATATTCACAC
Source organism: Eucidaris tribuloides (assembly GCA_001188425.1). Classification (NCBI taxonomy): domain Eukaryota; kingdom Metazoa; phylum Echinodermata; class Echinoidea; order Cidaroida; family Cidaridae; genus Eucidaris; species Eucidaris tribuloides. Next base: position 3,134 of record JZLH01S0006049.1, on the reverse strand, counting down.
CAAAATTTGCGTCATAATTAATGAGTAAATATTGAGTTGACATCTAGCTGCGTAGTATGATATGAGGTATGACGACTATACTTGTACTTTGTCCATAACTACAGCAGATAGGCAATGAATGTAGGACAAGTGCTATTATACCGTACGGGTACTACATGTAGATAATGTGCACACACAAGCACTTCGCATGGAGAGCATGTGGAAGACTATATAGCTTTCAATAATTTCCTTCTTTTAAACCAATTTGATTACATTTTGCACTGTTAAAAATATTTATTTATGTTCATTTCTGAGATATGCATGTTCAGATGAAGGAGGAATATGAATGATTGCTCTCGAATTGATTTTCATTTTTTTACAGCAATTAATGATCATTTCGAAGCTGCAATTTTTTTCAGGGCTTTAGAGAGTAACTTGAAAGAATAAATGTGCAGCTCAGATTTTTAAAACTTGAAACATTGTTGCATGATGCATTACACTCACTGTATATTACATTAATTCACCATTTGGATGAAAAAGGCCTTGTTTGGTGTCATGGATTTAAAGTACCGGTAATCTTGAACAATCTGACCAGATACAAACTGGATATTAAAGTAAAGTCAGATATCCACCGCCATAGTAACTGTATTTTAATTCTATATTTACAGTATAATTAGAAATAGAGCAATATACAGTCCGTGTATATACTGTGTAGTAGTAAAATTTTATTAGGTGATAGAATTACACACTGTTGACATGTGTACGGTAGGGCCTACATGTACAAATACGACAGCAATAAATCATGAAATAAACCAATTTCGTTTGATGAAACCACATGTGTACTCCTCCCACTAGTCCTGTAACCACAAATCCAGTAACCCGACCCGTGATAGCCCACGAACCTGTTGAAATAGATAGCGGGTTGAATAATCCATTAACTTGCAATTTAACCCGTTTAATTCCAAAGTTTTTCCATGACTAATGACGAAGTGACGACAGCCCCGACCGACAGTGAATTAAATTATTGTCAGGAACTGATGGGAAGAAATACAACTACAAGTAGGGGTCTCACAATCACGAGTCCCGACTGCCGAATTGTCGATTATGTGCGTCTTAGTCTTACTCTTCCTTGTAAGAAATGTTAAGAAAACCTAATGAAGGAAATACAAGAAGTATCATAATAACATTCATCATCATCATCTTCATCATCATGCATTGGCCGTTTTCTCTCGACTGCTTGACGAAGGCCTCACGCATGTTTGCACCAAATTCTCTATCTGCCTCGCACTTTGTAGAACCATTTGCTGTTCCCACCTAACTGTCCAGCTCAATCCAGTCGGTAAATGCGTAAATAAGCACACCGGTAAAGTCAATAATGATCACTTGAATGACAATGATATGTTTGCAGCTATGATCGATTTCATCACTAAACTTAATCATGTTTTTTCTCATGCAAATGCTTCATGTAAGAAACTTAGAATTAACGAAACAAAACCCTGAAGAGGTTACAGTAAGTAAACAATAGTAAACAGAATAATTCTGTAGCAAAAAATGTAATCAACCTTCAAATGCGTGTTATGGGGTTCAATGATGAGCCCGACGGGCTGAAATACCCGCCGGGTTGGGTCAACCCGCAGGCCTGCAAAACCGCAACGGATCCGGGTTCTTACAGGACTACCTCCCACCGTCTTTGGCAGGGTGATTGTTGGGGGGGGGGGCATCCAAAAGCATAACAAAATGTGACACAGTATACATGTGGTTCCTGTTTGTAGCTTTTTTTTGTAAACTAAAGCATTGCAGTATACATACAGTATGTATGTAAATTAAGATAATCAGTATTTTTGATGGTTTTAGATGCCCCGTGCTATGGCTGGTAAAATGATTCATCAAACTGGGTTGATCTACATGCAAATGTATATTGCAGTATCTGCTTTCATACATGTATGAGGTATTGATTTCTTCGAAGTATATATACATGTACATGTAAGGCCCATACCCTCTATTGTACATTATCAATATTCCTTCCTACCAGCATGTTGGTGCAAGTTTACTGCTGTATGAAAATTGATGAAATAAAGTAATAAATAAACTCCTCCAAAAATTTGGAAAAGTAACTTTGATTATTTCTCTGTTTTAGCTCGCGTGAGCTATTGCGATCGATTTTTCCCATCGTGTGTCGTTCGTTGTGCGTAAACTTTTCACATTTTTATTTTCTTCTTTAACCCATTCAATAAAGACCACATATTTGTGGTTTGCCTTTTTATCTTGGAATGTGGCTGTATTTACCCCATCTAATGAATATGCTAAAGTAGAGAAAAATATCAGCTATTCAATGAACTGGATGCTACAATGTCATAATGAATATTCATTTTGTTATAAATTTTTAAATGAGATTTAACTAGAATATTCATTAACTTATCAAATTGGCAATGGCTGTTGTTATGATGAGGCTTTGGGTTGTTCCACTTTGTTAGTGGGTGATGTATTGAACTAATTGAGAAACATATTTTACGGACGTGTTTTTCTTTTTTATGTCATTTAAAAGTGAAAGTTATTCAATCAAAAATTACTTTTAGTCTTAAATTTCATAAGAAAAATAAGATCTTAAAAGTTTCATCAATAAATAATTAATCAATTAGGCGAATGTTTGACACATCATGCAATACCCATTACCCTTTATATATGTAAAAGACTATTCCTGTTTGTTGCCAATTTCATGAGAAAGAAAATTTGTAGTGATTATTTTACTCTGGACAGGCTCTAGTATTGAATGAGTTAAAACACGTGATTGGATTTAGCCCAAACTTGGCAGGAATGATCCTTAGGGGGTGGGGATTCAAGGGTATTCAAATGGTACACCTGGCCCCCCTTGAAGCCCAGAGGCAGGGTCCTAAAGGGCCAAAAGTAGGTAATTTTCAAACATCTTCTCTAGATCCAGAAATACTAGTTACACCTCATCTGAAAGTGCAGACTCTGCTCATTCAGATGAGGTATAACTCATATAACCTTAATGCCTTATTAACCCTTTGGATACTATAATGTAAAATACAGCCGAAAATCTCGGGGTCCCCCCCCCCCCTGAGATTTTTAGCTCACCTGAGCCAAAGGCTCAAGTGAGCTATTGCGATCGCTTTTTGTCCGTCGTTCGTCGTGCG
>JZLH01S0006042.1:31435-42475 GCA_001188425.1 Eucidaris tribuloides | reverse complement strand
GCTCAGGTACACTTCTATTAAAATCTGTCTGCATCAAGTGTCCATGAGTCCGGTGTCTCAAGTTTCTTAAATCACTATTTGAATCAATGAAATCCTGAGATCTCGAAATACCGCTTTTCTTTACGAACTTCTCGGTAGTGTTGTCTTGGGGATATGAAGGGATCGACATGTCAGGTGATGCCGTCACGTGATTACCCTCCATTGACGGATCAGGAAGAGATGATTGTGATGACTGAAGATGTGACACTCCATCTGTCTGTGACGTCAGCATGACGAAGAGCTCGGATCTATAGCGTCGCTCGGGAGGTATTAGTTTCACTGACACCGTCGCATCATGCTTGACTTGAACCGCGGAGATCGAGTCCGATGAAATATCTGGGGAATTCCCAAAGAAGAGAAAAATGAAAAGACAAATGATTAAGAGTGCATCTCGGGCGAAAGGGTAAATATAATTGATACACCATCGGTACTCAAACTACCCCGTAAAGTGATCTGCATATCATGTTGAATCACCACGGAAAGTAAAATGACAGAACGTCCTACATATTTTATATGCCCATTTCTTCTTAAGTTTGTGCAGATATACAAGATGGTGAATTGTGTCCCATATGATATAAAAAGTCTATCGTATGTAATTTCTGTTCACAAGCAGTATATTAATATGGCGTGAATTAATTAGGTACATTATATGAGTACGACATAAATCTACGAAGGAACTGCCTGTTGACTCCTTATAACGGTTCTTTAACGCTCAGAAACTATGTATCAAGCGCTATACATTAATTTTATTTATTTATTTATTTATTTATTTATTTATTTATTTATTTATTCATCTTTGTATTTATCTATTTATTTATTCACTTATCTATTTATTTATTTTAACTCAGTACCACGATGGCAACACTCCGTGAATTTGCATGCTATAACGAATTGGGTCATTCATGGTATAGTCAGTTTGATCAATACAATTCATGTTCCTTATAATGGTTTCGTAAATAAATTTACTTTATAATTCAAATAGATAGTTGGAAAAAACAATGTTAACATTTCAGGTCTGTCCGAACTTAAAATATTGTTTCAGCAACGTAGACTCTGACCAAGACTTTGTGTCTAGGATACACTTCAATTCAATTCAAAATCCAATCGTCACCTGATCACCGAAATTTAAAAAAAAAATGAGTTTCCAAGTTTAAAGGTAAATTACATGATTGGGGGTAGTCCCCACACTGGACTGAAACTACTCTAGAATCAAATAAACTATGCAAGGATTCTCCTGTGAAAATCTTGTAATCAAATGTTGACTCATTCTAAAATAAATAATGTCAATACCCCTCGTGGAAGGCAAACCTGCTGTGTGGCTCTCTATGGGTCATATTTATATCGTGCCCTGACAGAATTAGTGTTCATGCTTGATTCTCCCTAAGTAAACAAATTAGAGACCAATCCTTCCAGCTGGGATATCTACTTCACCTGGTGTATAGTTGGTATATATTTCAACTCATTTGGTTCTTGAGGCATTTTCAAGTGTTCCCAATCATGTCACTAACCTTTAATGAAGGTTTTACATATACCGGTAAATGGTATTTTCCTCTATACACCAGTGTATTCACACATGTTAATATTAGGTATGCAAAAACTTATACCCTCATGATTATATTTTGGTCTGCTTTACAATGCCTGAATACTCAAATATACTACAAATGCCAAAGAAAAGCAACAATAACACACACATTGTAACATTTTCGGCTATCACCTGAAAAGAAGCTATTTATCAGATTATCTCAATTAACTCTAAACCATGCAAATACAGCAAAAGCAGAAAGAAATCTACTCATAACAAATATCATGAGGAAATGTAACTCAACACAGTGCAGCTGTATAATCTTTGTTGATAACTAAGTTAGTTTCATTTTCTGCATTTCAATTTGCCAGATTTGTAATGATATAATAGAGCCCCGAGGACAAACCTATATTTGATTACTTTACAAAGTTAATTATTGATCATGATGTTCATGTATAGCCGCAGAATATAAAATAAACATACGTGAAAGACAGGAGGAAAAAATAGCATAAGTCTGTTTACTCTTAAAGGGTTGTAGCACCCATTTTTAGACATGTTTATTCATGCATTAGTTTCCGTAATGTATTTTACCAACAGATACACCAAATGTGTCTTTCAGTAACGTATATACAAACTTGAGTTCTCATAATTTCAGCTTGGGAGACAAGATTATCACAAGCCCTTTGTTCCAAGGAACTCACCTGGGACTTGCCATTACCAGATGACGCTTAAAGCCCAAGTTTAGTTTTGGGGATTTTTTTTGTCATTTGAAAGCTTTATGCCCAAAGGTCATATCACACCAATAACAGATTCTGAATGTCTTTCGTTTTTTTTTTATTGTATTAATGAAAAGTCTCGGGGGGGGGGACCCCCGAGATTTTTCGGGGTACCCCCGAGATTTCGACTATATTTTACATTATAGCATCCAAAGGGTTAATAAGGTGTTAAGGTTATCCGAGTTATACCTCATGAAATATCTGGGGAATTCCAATAGAAGAGAAAAATAAAAAAAGACAAATAATTAAGAGTACATATCTCGGGCAAAAGGGTAAATTTGATTGATACACCGATCGGTACTCAAACTACCCCGTAGTGTGATCTACATATCATGTTGAATCACCACGGAAAGTAAAATGACAAAACGTCCTACATAATACGCCCATTTCTTCTTAAGTTTGTGCAGATATACAAGATGGTGAATTGTGTCCCATATGATATAAAAGGTCTATCGCATGTAATTTCTGTTCACAAGCAGTATATCAATATGGCGTGAATTAATTAGGTACATTATTTGGGCCCAACATAAATCTACGAAGGGACTGCCGGTTGACTCTTTATAACGGTTCTTTAATGCTTAGAAACAATATGTATCAAGCGATGTATAAATGATATTTATTTACTTATTTATATATTTATTTATTTATTTATTTATTTATTTATTTATTTATTTATTTATCTATTCATCTTTGTATTTATCTATTTATTTATTCACTTATCTATTTATTTATTTTAACTCAGTACCACGATGGCAACACTCCGTGAATTTGCATGCTATAACGAATTGGGTCATTCATGGTAGTCAGTTTAATCAATACAATTCATGTTTGTTATAATGGTTTCGTAAATGAATTTACTTTATAATTCAAATAGATAGTTGGAAGAAAACAACGTTAACATTTCAGGTCTGTCTGAACTTAAAAATATTGTTTCAGCAACGTAGACTCTGACCAAGACTTTCTGTCTAGGATATACTTCAATTCAATTCAAAATCCAATCGTCACCTGATCACCGTAATTTAAAAAAAAACTGAGTTTCCAAGTTTAAAGGTAAATTACATGATTGGGGGTAGTCCTCACACTGGACTGAAACTACTCTAGAATCAAGTAAACTATGCAAGGATTCTCCTGTGAAAATCTTGTAATCAAACGTTGACTCATTCTAAAACAAATAATGTCAATACCCCTCGTGGAAGGCAAACCTGCTGTGTGGCTCTCTATGGGTCATATTTATATCGTGCCCTGACAGAATTAGTGTTCATGCTTGATTCTCCCTAAGTAAACAAATTAGAGACCAATCCTTCCAGCTGGGATATCTACTTCACCTGGTGTATAGTTGGTATATATTTCAACTCATTTGGTTCTTGAGGCATTTTCAAGTGTTCCCAATCATGTCACTAACCTTTAATGAAGGTTTTACATATACCGGTAAATGGTATTTTCCTCTATACACCAGTGTATTCACACATGTTAATATTAGGTATGCAAAAATTATACCCTCATGATTATATTTTGGTCTGCTTTACAATGCCTGAATACTCAAATATTACTACAAATGCCAAAGAAAAGCAACAATAACACATACATTGTAACATTTTCGTCTATCACCTGAAAAGAAGTTATTTATCAGATTATCTCAATTAACTCTAAACCATGCAAATACAGCTAGCAAAAGCAGAAAGAAATCTACTCATAACAAAGGTCATGAGGAAATGTAACTCAACACAGTGCAGCTGTATAATCTTTGATGATAACTAAGATATTTTCATTTTCTGCATTTCAATTTGCCAGATTTGTAATGATACAATAGAGCCCCGACGACAAACCTAAATTTGATTACTTTACAAAGTTAATTATCATGATTATTAATCATGATGTTCATGTATAGCCGCAAAATATAAAATAAATACTTGAAAGACAGGAGGAAAAAATAACATAAGTCTGTTTAATCTTAAAGGGCTGTAACACCCATTTTTAGACATGTTTAATCATGTATTAGTCTTCGTAATGTCTATTACCAACAGATACACAGAATGTGTATTTCAGTAATGTATATACAAACTTGAGTTTTCATAATTTCAGATTGGGAGCCTAGTGACAAGATTATCACAAACCCCTTGTTCCAAGGAATTCGCCTGGGACTTGCCTTTACCTGATGACACTTAACAATGTTTCCATGTTAAAACAAATTCTGAGCTACATAATCTGTTTTTGTTACTTGTGTCTCTGAAATGAAGTCCTGAAAATGTACAGTTCATAATGTTCCTTAAGTGGTTATAAAAAGTGAAAATTAAAGAGTGACATTCCAGCGTTGCCCGTAGACTGCTGTATTATATCATTCGTTGTTATCCCAATTACATCAATTCGTGACAGCTGGGGTGTTTATTTGGCCATTCAATAACTATCATGTAGGTTAGATGTCAAAATTTGATGTGTGTTTTTGAAAAAAATGAAAACTGCCACAATTTTTAGCTGTATGTGTAGTTCATGTGGTGGAAGTTGGAGAAAAATTCATTGCTCTAGACTTGTAAACGGGTCTGTGGAAATCCATCTTGTATATGCGCAATGTTTTACATTGGAAGGTGTAATTTGAATGCCGAGATATAAAGTTGGCCCATGTTCTGACGTCAATAACCCATTTTCAAATAAAATGGACTTCATGTATAGTTGAATTAATATCTTCAAATGTAACAGATCTATGGAACTTCATTGACCTAATAAAATCACGCGTTTCTGTAACTACTGACTCAATCAACCATTGCAACCAGTGCCTTTGACATGATTCAAATATATATATATATATATATTGTCTACGTGCCTTTAACATGTTTAAGTACCCTGCTTTTAAAGGGAGAAGTAGCCAGCAACTAACAGGCATAAGTTAAGAAAAAAAATGACATTGTGAATATTGTGAGAATTATGGTACATGGTAATAAAGACAGCCTAAATAAGGGGTACTGTGTGATACTCACCCTCAGCAAGGCCCTATTAATTTGTGTTTATTTTACGTCCTTGCAAGTTTTACCCCGGGACAAAACTTGCAGAAACAGCTATAGGGGGAGGAGCTTATCGATTCAAACAGTGCATACATTACCACGGCGCGACTAACACACGTCGGGTGGTATGCATCGGTCACGCATGATCAGCTCCAGACCTGTGCACGTACGATCTGATTGGTTGGCAAGAACTCAATTTTTTTCCTAACTTATGCCTGTTAGTTGCTCGCTCCTTCTCCATTTAAGAACCCATGCAAAGTCTATTGGGTTCAGCAACAATCAGGGGCGGCGCAAGGGTAAAGTCTTCGGAGGGACGAAAAATCTGTCGGGAAAATTTTGCCCGCCAAAAATTTTACTAGCTAAATTACTTTAAGACGAACTTTCATTCGCAATGGGGTCTTGGGGGTGGTGACGAACGACAAACATTTTTGGGGGGGGGGGGCAAGTACAAGCGAAACAGCCCGTTTTTTCATCATTTTAAAAAAAAAAAATAGGCGGGGCGCTGCCATTTCCACCCCCCCCCCCTTTCTCCCTATGTGGCGTCGGCCATGGTAAAATGTACTGTTTAAGGGTTAAAGAAAATTATATTCTCTAATAACGTTATTTGATTATAATACTGGAAAATTATACCTTTTCTTCTCGTATTGAGGGTGAGTTCGATCTTGATAGGTGATGCCTCCGTCGGTAACATGTCTGCGTTGGAATCCATTTTTTTTTCACGCCAAACTCGGTGATTTTTCTAAAGAAAATCCCTGTATAAAGACAAAAACAGTGTATGTTTCTGTAACATTATGTTGGAAAATATCAAAATGATGGTTTGATAAGATATTTTGCGGTAGACATCACATGATAGTATAGAATGTATACTGTTTTAGGTCATTTTGCTAACATGCATCGTTCTTTGTTCATGGTTTGTAACCCCATTCGTTCTGTTTTAGACGATAAATAATCAAACACATTTCCTTCTGGGAGAAGATAATTCTGTGCTGAACAAGTACAAATAAGGAGATGTATAGGAGATCAGACGAAAGCTTGAAATTTTATACCGCCAACGAAATGCTTCTGCATAATTCAAATTGTCGTCTAAAGATTTTTCACGGGACACAGGAATTCAGGAAATATTCAACAGCTCAACAAGGCCTTTTAACTCTACCTGGCAGAGTAAGCGGAGTTACATTACCTTATGGGCTGATGTTACAATAAATTATCAAACATAAATTATCCAAATCATATTACGTTTTGTTGTATACTGTTTGAATAATACATTTCCACTTAACAATGATTTTGGATAAAAATATAATTCAACAGCACACTGATATTTGATGGCAATTAATGGCAACTGATATTTTGTGAAAGTGATTCTTGCCTGAGCAAAGAGTTTCAACATGTTTTTCTTTCTTTAAATCACATTAATTCACATTTCTTTTAGAAAGCTTGGTTGGACAACCAAACGAGTCAATTTGTAAATTACATTTTGGGACCGTACCGATTACATGGTTATTTTTTTTTTCGTGTAGTCTTCCGTACAATTCACTTAGCAAAACAATAGAAACTTTAAAAATGTAAGTTATCAGAGGCTCGCTGAATGTGCATAGAGAGCGGTAGAGTTTTGAAATAAATGATAATCTGATTGTGTGTTTTTTGAAAGCGTTGTTTTCGCTGAAGTGTGTACATTGCACACAAGCAAAACTGAAAAAGGGCCTTGCTTTAGACGTTATAATTTAAATCAAACGTACAATTTCAACGAAAATATGAATACAATGGTATAGAGTAATTTGCAAACAACGTGTCTGATTCCATGGCAACGAGCACGGTTCTCTTTGAGTCTTCGATAAATTATGAGCGCAAGTTAGAAAAACAGGCTGGAAATAAAAACCAGGGTATGCCGCGATCTACGTCACTGTAATTACTCGCCGGCGTGAGGTAGCCATAATTGCTGGAGATTGAAGCAGACCTATACATTTTCAACATCAAAATAACCCTGCTTACTGTACAGCTCAGCTCGTTACTTGGCGTTATTCTATCATCCTGTTTTGAAATTTGAGGCAAAAGCTGAAAGGCTGGAAAGTGGCATATTTGGATCAAGCGGTATCGCCTAAATGAAGATGGAATGGGTGACGATATACTTTGGAAAGAAAGAGGAGAAAGAGGAGAAAGCAGCGTAAAAAAGAAGTGTCGTAGTCGCGTAAACGACCAGAGCAGCAACAACAATGAATAGTTGATGAACAACAATAAGAAGAAGAAGTAGACGAAGAAGAAGAAGAAGAAGAAGAAGAAGAAGAAGAAGAAGAAGAAGAAGAAGAAGAAGAAGAGGAAGATAGAAGTAGAAGAAGAAGAAGAAGAAGAAGAAGAAGAAGAAGAAGAAGAAGAAGAAGAAGAAGAAGAAGAAGAAGAAGAAGAAGAGGAAGATAGAAGTAGAAGAAGAAAAATAGGAAGAAGAAGAGGAAGAAGAAGATAGAAGAAGAAGAAGAAGAAGAAGAAGAAGAAGTCGTAGTAGTAGTAGTAGTAGCAGTAGTAGTAGTAGTAGTAGAAGAAGAAAATGAAGAAGGAGGGGGAGAAAGAGGAGAAAAGATAGTGATTACGTTCAAATATAATAGTGGGAGAAAGGAATGGGCGAACATCATATTCATGTGATTTATGGGGAGAGATTAAAATGTGTTAATAATTAAATCAATCCCTCTTAATACTGTCTAGAATCTCAGATTGCGTGTGTTGATTACGGTATGTCTATGTGTGAATGATATCAGTGCGTGATGGTATCATCATTGTCATTTTTATCCTCCCTATCTTCTTCCTCCTCCTTCTCATCCCACTTCTCGTTCTACCCCTTCCTCCTCTTCCACCTCATCATCATAACTATCATCACAATCATCATCACCACCATATTATCATCGTCTTCACCACCACCACCACCACTACTTCAACCATCATCATCATTACCACCACCACCACCACCACCACCATCATCATCATCATCATCATCATCGCCATCACTATTACTATTACTATTACTATTATTGTGTACCGTGTTGTCATTGAATCAATCGTACAAATACAGACGTCAGCTGGAGTGCAATGCAAAATTTCCATAGTAAGTGCCTGTCATTTCATTAACCAACCTGACAAATATTTGCGGTATCAGATTTCATTTCGTGGACTGGCAAATTGTAATGGTAGCCCGACCCTCACAGAACAAAACAATTTCCACGGCAACGCGTGGTTGGTATGTTATTTACATGAATCGTTTTATTCGGGATTTGTGACGTAATATTTTGTTTGACTGCTCAAAGTTGCCATATTATTATCGTTGTCATATATCCTTGCACGGATAAATGTGCAGTACACCCTAAATTTGAATTTAAATCTAGAATTGGCATTCAACTTCAACAACTGAAATGTGTATACGTCATACTGAATCATCTACTATCGAATTTCAACTTCGATTCTAATTGACATGTAGGATCACTCAATAAATGTACTCTAAATGGATTTAGCGATAAACTAGACAATTATGTAAGAAATGTCATCGACTGTGCCGCCAAATTCATGTTCCCATGTACAAACTAGAAATAATGATTTTTACTCGTCTTTTTTTCGATCATCAATCTTCATTTCTTTATTATCACTCTTTTATTTTCTGAGTGGCTGTAAATGAAACGTCATGACTTCGGATTTATATCTGGAATCAATACACAAAGGGGTTGACCACGTCACGCAACTCTTGTGATAAAAATACCGCGTATTTATTTGCAGACGACATACATATCGCTTTCACTGCCACACGATGCCAACGTTTAAGGCATCATAATTATAACAATGTTTCCATTTATAAAAATCTGAGCTACACAATTCCCCATGCTACCAGTGTCTCTGATAAGGTCTAAAATGAAGCCCTGAAAAAAAATGCAGCTCAAAACGATCATTGTGTGCTTTTAAAAAGTGAAAATCATTGAGCGACCATTCCAGTTTTCCTTTACAGACTGATATGTTGCAGAATTTCCATGGGCTAACAAAAATTCATGTGCCGATTTTTATCTGTACATATTTTACGATTAATAGCATAACTCTCTGAGGATTTATGTTGTAGGATGTATTATTTGTCCATTCAAACATCGTATTGTAGGTAAAATAACGACGTTTAACCATATTTTAAATGGAGCTTCCACAAAATTATGTTACATAGTGTCTTTAATGTTCTGCCTCGACCAAACGTGTAAAGCTCGTTCTCTAACTGCTAAAGGCACGACCACGTCCACGAACACAATGGATCTATTTCGATCGATGAATTTGCTTTGTGTTCATTCGATTTAATAGGGAAGGCAGGTGGAAGGGGAAAAGATTTGTACAACGTTTGATATCAAGTCTGCTGTCTGTATCACTGCAGTAGTATTATGGATACTGCCGGTCTGATATCAATATTAAAACGTTTCCTGTGCAGTATATGCCATGAAACGTATTCATTTCTGTCTGCGAAAGATCTGTATGATCGATGATTTAAAGTGACATTCTTGAGCGCCGGATGTTGTGTAAACACACAAAAACACGCACAAACAGACAGACACATACAGAGAACATACACACACACTCGCAAACAAACACACACAGACACACACATATACGCCACACACACACATACGTGCGCGCGCGCATAGGCACCTACAACACACACACACACACACACACACACACACACACACACGACGTACGCGCGCGCACGAGACACACACACACACACACACACACACACACACACACACACACACACACACACACACACACACACACACACACACACACACACACACACACACACACACACACACACACACACACACTACCATGTCCTGAACCACAAAGTATCCAATTATGATATTTCAGCTACCACATTTTTCAGTAATTAGTTTCCAAACGTGAAGCTTTGCACTGATTCATTGTACAAAAATGTTCAACCAAAACATAGTTGAATTTACAGTTATACAGTTTCACCGGGTATATGATCCTTATTTAATCTCATACTGTTACTGCTCGCATACAGTAACAATCCTATCAACGCGTAAATAATTTATATGTTTATAAATCTACCACAGTCAGATTCGGTTAATAATAAAGGTTACAAACACACACACTCACACAGACAGTCACAAACCACACACACACATCTATACGATCATGGTTATAATTATATGTTCCTTTGTCTGTTTGTTTCTGTGTGCTTGTACAACCTTCGAAACCCCCCCCACCCCCAACAAAAATTAATAATAATACTAACATAAATAAATAAATAAGAAGAAGAATAATTATAATAATAATAATAATGATAATAATAGATAAGAAGAAGAAGAAGAAGAAGAAGAAGAAGAAGAAGAAGAAGAAGAATGATACAATAGATAAATACAGGCATACATAAAATGAATAAAATCTTCTGAAATCAAGCAAGCACTTTACTCTTTGTGTATAGATTTTGATATGTTCACCTTTCTACAACTTGTTTAATGAATGATCCTGATATTTCATCATGCCTATCGCACTTAAAATAGTCTTTTTGTGTATTTAGATGAACACTTACTCCTGTCCACAATTATGGGAGGTGAAATTGCAGGATAGCAAGAACTGCAAAGAGTATTATCACGTAAATCAAAAGGATGATACTTTGGTCATTTCAACAGGATGAAAGATACCCACAAATGTCCTCCCTGGTATCATTCAC
>JZLH01S0006038.1:19993-33400 GCA_001188425.1 Eucidaris tribuloides | reverse complement strand
GATGTAATAGAGTTTTATATGATTGTGAAACAAAATGACATAAAAATGCTAGATAAAACACTTCACCAGAATGTAAGTTATTTTGTTGTGCATATTCTTATTGAAATTCAAAGAATTTCAATATTGAGACTTAATAAATTCATTAATTATGACTGACTTTTGAAAATGTGCTCAGATTTACACATTGTATTGAAGCGTAGAAATCACATCTACACCTTATCACCATATGACCCAGGTCGCAATGGTGAAGAAAGGTGATTTATGTATTGAGATTGAAAAAAAATATATATTGCCATCAATGCCATTAGAAAATAGATAGATAAATAACAAATTTAAAGAAATAAAAATTATAAGACTAGTATTTAGTTTGAACCATTAATGAAAGCTGTAGATTTATTCATTGAGATTTTTTTTAAAAAGTAAAATGGTAAAAATGATATTTTATTGGAAACATCTCAATTATCTTTTGCCAAGATACATTTGTATATAGGAGATGATTATAGAACATGTTTAAATGTTTGAATGTGCTAACCAGGAACTGATTAAAATTAGACCCTTGGGATAGTGGTATGCTAAAGTATAAGCATAAATGTATTTATAATTTTACTTTGTTCTCATTTGTGTAGAATTCCCGGTCGTCTCAACGACAGGCGGACTCCTCTAGGTGAGCTGAACTGGATCTTCACAGCAATCACAGCATACAATGCATGCGCAATCTCTTATACCAGACGGTTTTAACGTTGTAGCATTCGGCATCCACACAAGATACATTCAGATGAGATTTGGGATGCGTCGGGCGGGGGCGGAGGGGGGTGAGGGCGTGCTCTATTCGAACTTAATCTGCATTCGCAATCATAAGTCGTAAATCTTTGTTATAACCCCTACTCTACCGCCGGGGGGGGGCCATGGAGCCCCCCCCCCCCCCACGTTCGCGCAATACGTCCCATTTGAACAGCAAAATGCCACCGAGCAAACGCACTGTTCGCACGATGTTTCGCATGCACTTTTTTCCTTCCTGAGTCTCGCATCCTTCTTCAGCACCAAATCTTTCGATGGCGACCTGCCGCGCTCTTCCGAACGCATACGCATCATGTATTTGTAACCACTTCGCCAACGTGTCCCAACCACATTTACCTCCACGACTAAAATTCAATGTAGCCTCCTTCCCTGCCCACCCCCCCGCCATGAGTACAAACACCACACAATCAGGACAGAACAAACATGCGAGCACAGAGGCAAAATAGGTCAAAAAAGGCACAACAAGGCAGCCCCCATTCCGCATGGGTTGTTTGTCTTGCAGCTGGGTCGTGTTTGCCTCTCGGACTGCTGCTGAGTCCTTGCATTCCGTCCCCACTCACTCCTTACCAGTTTATCACCGAAGCCTCACCCCCCCCAGCTCCGCCCTACCATCTCGCCTTTCACACCCTATCCACTTCAGCGGCCGGCGGAATAGAACGAAGAGCGGGACAAAAAAGAAGGGGGGGCACATGAGCGAGAACCGCCCCCCCCCCCCCATACAGCCCTCCGCGTCTTCATCATGCGTCCTACGTATACCCGCCAAAATACTAAAAAACGAATATAACATACGCACAATCGCGAAAAGCCAATAATCAGACCCCCGACCCCCCCCCCCCCCCCCCCCCCCCCCTGCCCTCTCCACCACTCCCTCCCTTCCTCCCCCTCCCCCCCCCCGCGCGACCCCCCCCCCCGCCCCTCCCCCTCGCCATCCTTCCCCTCCCCCTCCACACCGGCCAAACCTTCTCTGCCCGCCACGCGCGGCGGGGACCGGCGTATGGAGCGTCCGAAGATATCAGCATCTATATTTTGTGCTTACATGGCATGTCGCACCAAAAATGCTCCAAAACGTCGATTTGTGTACAATTTCAATACAAAATTCGGTTTTCAGCCCACAATAGTCGCTAAATTATTAATTATCTGTGAGCTCTTTACTGATTGCAAATTCTACTGAACTTTTATATGCTCTTATCGACGTCCATATCGCCCGGACAAATGGTTGCAGTCGTATCGAAGAGACAATGAAAAAAAAGGTCAAAAAGAAACAGGGAAAATACATAAAGATAATTGCCTACAAACAATAACAACCCACATAAGAAACCTTGACCTGTCATGTATCGCAAATTTTTTCGAAACAAAATATGTACAGTTTCACATAAAGAACACCAAAAGCTTTCTATACACCAAAAAATATATACCTACAATTTGAAGGCGAGATATAAATATTTAATAAATAAGAAAAACGCAATAACCCATACGCTCGCGCGACGGCACCGAGATCTCACACCCCCGCGCGCCCCGCCCCCCCCCCCTCGCCCCCACCCACCCTCCCCCGACCCCTCCTCCAATTGCCTCCCCAACAAACCCTGGCCCCTATCCTAGCGGGTACAAATATTGCATCTCTGGTCAGTGCCATGATTCATAGGGCAGGCGGGGGGGAAAGCGGGCGGTGCGCTCATTGGCCATCTTTCCAGTCTCTCAGAAATCTCCAGTTGCGGGACGGACACGTCTCGCAGACTCCTTCATCACCGTCCATTCGATACACTAGCCTCCTCTTGAGCGGATCTCCGGGAACTCACAGTACTCCCAAAATTTAGCGGGGAAGCGGGACAAGGCGGCAGGTTGTGGGCAGTCCGAACCGTGCCCTGTCACTGCGTAATATTATCAAGTACGCCCTCACTGAAGGCACACTATGAAAAATTCCCCACCCCCAAAAAAATAAAAAAATAATAAAATAATAATAATAAAATAACAAAAACAAAATACAAAATACGAAATACACAACATAAAAAAAATCAGACCGCGTGAAAGAACAGTTTAACCCACTCAACTCCCATGTTTTTATCCTTTTGTGATGTACATGCAATATAATCAAGAGAGAATTCTAAAAGAGCTTGTAAGCTATTAAACATGCTTTATCATTTACTGGAATCAAACTAGATTATGGAATATTTCATATGCCACATGACTAAGATAAGAAATTGGGAAAATATCCAGTTCGCTCTGTTAAACTATAGTTACCATTTGTTTTCCTTTTATCAGATTTATTTCAGAAACTCTTCAGGCAAGATTTACTTGTCGCGAGTCTATTTAGGAACTTTTGCTAGCAGAGAGGATCATGAGGTCTTATAATTGTACACCTGTTTCTAGTCCAAGGTTACCACCCACCTATCAACATCCCATGTGGTAAGAAGAAGATGTCATGGATAATCATGGTGATGATTATGGTGATGGTGATGGTGATGGTAGTGGTGGTGGTGGTGGTGGTGGTGGTGGCTGTGGTGATGGTGATGGTGGTGGTGATGGTGGTGGTGGTTGTGATGGTGGTGGTGGTGGTGGTGGTGGCTGTGGTGATGGTGGTGGTGATGGTGATGATGGTGATAGTGGTGATGGTGATGGTGGTAGTGATGGTGGTGGTGGTGATGGTGGTGGTGTTGGTGGTGGTGGCTGTGGTGGTGGTGGTGATGGTGGTAATGGTGGTGGTGGTCAAGGTGATGGTAGTGGTTCTGGTGATGGTTCTGGTTCTGGTGGTGGTGGTGGTGGTGGTGGTGGTGGTGGTGGTGGTGATGATGATGGTGATGGTGGTGCTGGGTGGGGTGATGATGATGATGATGATGATGATGATGATGATGATGATGATGATGATGATGATGATGATGGTAGTGGTGGTGGTGGTGATGATAGTGAAATTGTGTTAGTGTAGTATGGTGAAATTAAAATTGTGATCATAATGATGGTAATTGTTGATGATGATGGGGAGGGGGAGGAGGATGCTGATGGTGGTGGTGATGATAATGATAATTTCCTAAAGTACAATGACCTGTGCATTGCTGTTGATAACCACTTTTTTATTCAAGTCCATTCTCAGATTTCACATCACTGGTGATCAACATCATTACAAGTGTATCCTTGGATCATTAGAACATTTCTTTATCATCATCATCATCATCATCATCATCTTCATTGTCATTACTTTTATCATAATCACCTCTGTCACTATTATCAACTTCTTCATTATTATCCTCCACCTCCTACTCCTCCACCTCATCATCATGATCACTGCTGAGAAAGTTTAGTATCTTGACTCTTCATCTCAGAACTTTCATTAGCAGTAAGATTGATTAATTGTTAACAATTACTGTACTTGTGATCTGCCTTCTGGTAAATATTGTCATTCCATTCCATTACTTGCTTAGTCTAAATGAGTTATGTAGCACATGTATAGAAGTCAAGTAGAGCCAGCCAAAGCATCTCACCTTGAACCATCTATCTGTTGCTTTCCTTTTTTTAAGGCAAGCCTGGGACTTAGCGGTGGACATCTGTCTGTCTCAGCTGCCAGCTCTCCTGGACGGCAAGGAGTACAAGCACAGCCCCTTCTTCGCCGAGCAGCTGACGGCCTTCCAAGTCTGGCTGGGGATGGGGTCAGAGAGGAGGGAGCCACCGGAACAACTCCCCATCGTACTTCAGGTCAGATGCAATGGTTATGCAAATGAAACTCATTTACATATGAAGAGTTGAAAAGAAAGTTACACGATTGGGAGAAGTCAAAAATGCTGTGAGAACCAAATGAGTGAAATATGTACTCTGACTGGAGTGTATATTCAGGCTGTAAGGATTTTTTTGTTAGTTTACTTGAGAAAAAAACAAGCAGTTATTTATAATTGTTGAAGTAATTTCTGCCCATGATAGAAATTCATTCTATAAAAAGCTACACAACAAATTTCACCATCACAGCCTTTTCTGTTGATTTTACTACAAAGAGGAAATGTATGACTGAAATTTTCACGGCAAAAACTTTAAACGGTATACATGTACTTGATTCTTGGAGCATTGTGGCCTAAATTGAGAACTTCTTCCAATCTTTTCATTTCCCTTAATTGCTTGTGTTTTTTAAAGTGACACTATGGTAAAGAAGATGAGTGGTTGAAAACAGAAGAATATTTGTTATAGTACAAATTATTATGCTGACTAGCACAGAAATACATATTTGGGGTGATGTCAATTGTAAATATTGCGACACCAGGGCCAACAATGACAAATCCACATGCTATGACTGCTAGTTCAACTAATATTGGGTATATTTTAAATGGACTACATGTATCTCTGTATCACAAAACAAATCTTATAAGTTTTCACCTGGAACCAATGAAATTGGCAACTGTAATGGAAGATTTACCATTATTATCCAATACTCAAGGTTACATTACCTGGGCTATGCTTCAGCACCTACTTTGCTCTTGTTTTTCAAAGAGAATTTTACATCAAAGTAATAGTTATGTTTGTTATTGTGCAGTATAGTTGTCATAGACAGAGGCTGAATTTAAACTTTGTATGTTATGTATCATTATTTTAAAAATATGTGATTCCAGTGACTGTATATCAAGGTGTTTCAGGATCACTAAAAAGTGCAGTAAAAACATTCAAACGAACCAACCAACAAACAAACATAATAGTTGACAGAAATTTTAACATATCGATTGTCATGGGTAAGTTATATGATATGCTGTGTGATATGCCATTACCCTATATATTCCAGTGATGTTCTGGGTAAATTTCAGTATCACAAAAACTACACTACATTTCATATTGTATCTGAAATGTTACAGTATTTTTTCTATTCATATATTAGAAGTATAATTATATTCCATACAGTAACACAACAATTTATCATAACAAGTTAGAAATATATTGTAACTTGCCATATCCTTAACTCCATTCAGGTGCTACTGAGTCAAGTGCATCGGTCACGAGCCCTAGACCTTCTAGGACGGTTCTTGGACCTTGGACCATGGGCTGTTAGCCTGGTAAGTCTTGCAACCACTGTATGAATGTAACTATCATTGAACACCACTTACTTTTAACCATACTGGCTGGTGGGTTATAAATGTCATTTAATGTATTTTTTCCAGGGTAGCTCCAATTTGGCTCAAGTCATTCCCACTTCACCATAATGTTGGTCGTGATCCATCATTCCTCTTTCAATTTTACCTCTTGACAGGCTCTTTCTGTAGGTATCTTCCCATATGTACTTAAACTTCTCCAGAGTTCTGCCAGGGAGTTGAGGCCTCTTCTCGTCTTCATCTGGGCCAAGATTCTGGCTGTGGACAGGGTGAGTTGGAGACAGTAAAAAAAGGAAAAAAAATCATAAAAGCCATAAAGAATATGTTGCAAAGCATACTAGTAAATATGCTTGCTGTATGTGTATTGTAACCAAATGAAATTATCAAATGTTCCTTACATTTCAAAGGTACTTTTCTCAGTAAATGTATCGAAATATTTTCCTCACTCTTCCAGTAAATGGTTAGTACACTCCTTGGCTGATATTAGAAGATCTTAGTAACTGTTGTTTTGGGAATATGGTTATTTATACTTATATAATAGCTATATTCCTTCAAGTGACCAAAAGAATAGATTAAATGAAATAGCTTTTCTAGCTATGGAATAGCATTTCGTGGAATCTAAACCAAACAGATATTTTCAAGAATTAATGTTTATGTGGTGCATTGATTGCTAGCTATCAAGTGTCTGTGATTCAGTAGGTCAAAGGTCATTTTGAAATTGGACACAGTTATCAACTCCGCTGCCTGTAGTAGTGTAAATATTTGTAGTTGGTTGCTGATTTGTGGAGTTCAGCCAGAGTTCATTCCTGCCATTGACATACCTGTCTTGTGCAGTTATAAAGTGGAAACCGGCCTCAAGGCCCATTTTTGGTGGTCTCATACTCGGCCTCGGTCCCAGTCACTAGTATAAACCCTATGGAAAATCATTGTATTGGCTCGGCCTCCGAACTTGTGGACTCGACTATAACACTGGTCTTGTGATTACAGCAATCAGACTGCAGTCAATCTTTCAAATTTTATTTCTTGTTACGAAAATATTCATTAACTTTGAGAATCGGAGTAATGTAAAATCTTATAGAATAAAGTGTTAGCAGTACTTTGTTGATTTTCTTTGAAAAATGCCAGTGATTGTTCAGCTTTAATTCTTTGGACAACATTCAAAGTCTGAATAATTACTGCACCGTGACGAGGAATCATTGCTCGAAACAGGCACTGGTTCATATGAGTAAAAGGAACAAATGGTCTCAAGGGTCATTCATATGAAAAAAATCTATTTCTCAAATCTCCCCCCCCCCCAACCCAAAAGAAAGGAGAAGAAAGAACAATCAATTAAAAAAAAAATAATCAAGACTTTGATTTGTGTGAAATTGTAATGCAAACTTGAACATTCAGTCATATTATGATTTCAACCTGTTCAAGTTTTTTCTGTCTCTTTAACTGAAAGTTGGCCAACGACCCTGATTTTTTTAAATCTTTAGACCATGGACTCTGTATGCTGATGTCTTCTCACGATATCCCCACACCTAGTGCACTACATCTTTAAACATGTTAACAAAAAAGAAAAAAAAACTATTACAAATTATATGGTTAATCATTTACAAGTTTCATTTTCATTTTCTATTGCTGAGGTCAGTAACCAGTAGTACACGTTACTCCAACTTAGGTAGAATGATTAATCATGGACATAAAGTCAATATTGTCATGAACCCATCTACAGCATAAGATTTGTCACACAGAGACATCCCAAGAACTTCTTCAGGGGGAAGGGGAGGGGATACCCTACAAGTCAACAAGGACAAAACAGATCTTACTTGTAGGAGGATTGGCCAGAGTGGGAAATACTGGCGGTAAAAACCATTAAATACGGCCTTAATATTTTTTTAGGAAAATGGGAAGTAGTTTTAAATACAGGGAAATACTATGAAATGTACTTCTAGATTATTTTCAGGTATTTCCCAAGTATTTTCTAGTATTTCCCTGTACCTCCGTAAACATCCTGAGCATTTCCATGTTTTTTCCCAGTATTTCCTGCATCGTTGGGAAATAACTTGAATTTCTGGGGAAATAGCCAACCCGGACTTGTAGGTGATCAGACCTGACAAGTAAACAATCAAGATCGGGAGGGGGGGGGGGGAGGGGGTGTCCACTGTTATTTTACCTGACAAAATCGCAAATGCCCTAACAACGTTCTGAACAATGGGGGTACCCCCTTCCCCACTATCGACACCCCTGTCTTCATAACATATTTTGTTTTCATTCATTATTTCTCAACCTCTTATCATTTTTATTATTTTTTTTGTATCCATGCATCTTAGTCTTGTAAGGCAGACCTTGTCAAGGACATGGGTCACAAGTATTTCCTGTCTGTTCTGGCCGATCCCTTCATGGTGGTGAGTAACTCGTAAAACTAACTCCTTGAAGTAAGGCTAGGCTGCCATACCCGTATTGTTGACAAGACCTGGTTTGACCCTTGTCTGAATTATTGATCCTGGATAATGTCTAGTCATAGGATCTAATTTCGATTTTGTTTGCTCTATTCTTCTATCGTAATTATTATGTCAGAGGAAAAATACATTTATTGTAGCCATTACAAGAAGTGAATCACTAAGTAATTGGGCTATTTATGAATTAAACACTTCTATATCATGTTACATAAATACTTTGTAATTATATGTAATGTATTTTCTGGTAGTACTTCCTTCAGTTTGTCTGACTACAGAAGCTTTTTTTGAAATAAAAGGAAAACAGTTATCAAAGTGTTTAATTATGTCTGTAAGATCTTGACAATATGTATTGAGATATTATGATGAAAGGAAAATAGATTTTATGTTTTGCACAATTGGATTGTTAAAGAATACTTTTTATCACAGTGGTTGCTTTTTTTAGGACTATGTTGTATTCTGTAGAGATGGAAACCTATTTTTAAAAAAATTATTTATATATATTTTACTTAAATTTCTCTACTGGAATTTGCACGCTAGGTTCTGTATTGTGTATTCTCTTCATCGTTTTTGTTTCAGGCAGAGCATCGGACAATGGCTGCCTTTGTTCTGGCAATGATAGTAGAGGACTATCCCAATGGCCAGGTTAGTAATGATATGTTGGAGATGATGTTATGTTGAAGACATTCGTGATAATAATTGATAAAAGAACACAAGGAGTGTATGACAAAACAAAAGATGATGATAAGTCACGATAGAACATGATGAAGGGAATAAGGGGCAGATTATAAAGTTGATAATAACAATGATGAGGAGAAGGATAAAGACAGTGAGAAAAATATTGAAAGCAGTGCTGATAAAGACAGTGTCGAGAGAGATGGTAACCGTGATGATGACCATGATTGCTCATAATGATTGAGTTCTGGTGAGAATTAGTGGTGAGGAGGATCATAAGTAGAGTGATGATGATGATGATGATGAGCTGCCTTTGTTCTGGCAATGAACAAAGGAATAGGCCTTGAATTGAGACTAGCAGCTGGAGGAGATTGGAAGATGATGTCCACATTTCATTTCCCTGAAAGGACAAGAAGGGTTCGCATCGACAAATAAAATTACACATCAGTGTTTTACAAGGTTATAGAATTAAGTAAACTGTGCAAGGATTCTACTGTAAAAATTTTGTAGTCAAAAGTTGTCTCGTTCTAAAACTTTCATCAGTATGCCATGTGACAGACAAATCTGTTGTGTAGCTTTCTATGGGATTTATTTATATTGGGGCTAGACATAAACAAAATGCTGGTACGTTCATGCTTGATTTGGCTTTAACCCTAATATCCCTGGGGGGGGGTGCCATTATTGGCCGCCGACCCCCCCCCCCCCCCCCCCCGACCAAATATCTCAATTATTCCGCTGCGTAAAATTTTTTGACCGCGCCGTTCGCTGACTTTTTACTTTCAAGTCTCGCGCATAATTTGAGACCATTTTCGCAAAAATCGGACTTACCATTACGACGCTGCGTGATTTTTCGTACATTCATGTCACCTCCAAAATTGCTCAAAAACATGATTTTGTGTACAAAATCAATGCAAATTGTGTTTTCAGCCAAAAATCATAAATGTATGATTATTTTTACTTTTACAGGTTGAAATGATTAATTTTATGCTGTTTATGATCGCAAAAGTGTCCCCAACAAAGTTCATCAAAAAAAAAACAAGAAACAAAAGGTCTTAAAAACAAAGAAATACATAAGAAATTCACAAAACAATAACATACATAAGAAATTAATTCTGATTTGGCGATTTTTTTGTATGTAATTGTAAGAAATGTCAGAAAGAATATTTTCACCAAAACTTAGCATTCTACAAGCTATTTTAAGTGAGTTATAGGCAAAAATGTGATTGTATTCATAAATATGCATAATTGATTATTAAAAAATATAAAACATGTATATTTTTAAAATCTAATATTACAGTCTTGTAGATTACATCCAGCTCTATGCGCATGCAAATTTTTGCAGCAATTGCACGGTCTGCGATGCCTTTAAATTCATTTTCAAAGACACTAATGTATATTGTTTCTTCTTTCTGTACATCCAGGAGGCGGCCTTCCAAGGTAATGTCATCGCCATCTGTCTAGAGCAGCTCAACGACCCCCACCCCCTCCTCAGGCAGTGGCTGGCCCTCTGTATTGCCAGGGTGTGGACCAGTTATGACGCGGCCCGGTGGTGCGGGGTCCGCGACAGTGCCCACGAGAAGCTCTACAAACTGCTCAGCGATCCTATACCAGAAGTAATGACACCAAAGTCAATCCCTTATTCCCTTTACTATTTCTGCAATTCTTTATAGAATGTAGTTCTGTCTGTTTGTGTGTGTTTGTTGTCTGTGTATGCAGATTTGTGCATGTTGGATAAAAAGCTTAGTGATATTTGTTCACATAGTGAACAAGTGTAGTGTTCTTCTTTCAGTGGTTAAGGCCTTCATTACTAGTGTCATTGGATTATGATAAGTGTCTATGTAACATTTGATCAAATTTAGGAGAATGGTGTATGATTGATATGAGATTATAATGCTTGAAAAAATTAATGAATATTAAAATTGTCTAACAGCATGCTGAAGGTGAGAGAAAATGGTCTCTTTCACATTCTCTTTCTGCAGCAGTAATTATCAAACTTTGGTAGAATTGTGATTCTTTCTTAAAAAAATGAGTTATATTCTCATATTCAAGTGTGATTTGAAAGTGGGAAAGCCATACAATTGTGTAAATTAGTCATTACTAGTTTTTATGTGCATACACATAAAACTGTGTTGAAAGCAGACTTGTAGTATCGGTACCCATACCCCTACCCCAGTCCCAAATTCTGGACCCGTACCTGTACCTGGATTCCAAATTCCGTACTCATACCTGTACCCATGGTGTCGTACCCATATCTGTACCCATGGCCCCGTACCTCTACCCGTACCATGGCCCCATACCCGTACCCATGACTCGGACCCACACTACAAGTTGGGTCCAGCACTTGTCTCTCAGTTCTGGTAGAAACTATAACTTGAAAACATGTAGCTGACTCTTGTCGTATAACAGAAATTATGTTTCTGTTCCCGTTTTATCTTTTTTCAGGTAAGAGCGGGAGCTGCAATAGCCTTGGGCACGTTCATCGGGAACGGGTCGGAGAGGACGGACCACGCAACAACTATCAACCAGAATGTTGGCATGACGTTGATTTCGCTCGTCAATGACGGAAGTGCAATAGTGAGAAGGGTAAGGTGGAAAAGTGTGTGTTGCTATGGCAACACACATTACAATATGGGATTTAAAAGCAGGGCATCTCTTGTGCACGCCAAAAAATTAATACTGTGTAAATAAACTCGGGTAAAGAAGAAAATAGTATAGGAGCTCGAAATCAGTTGGGTTGGAATTGTAGTGACAGTTAGATTCTGAACTGAATTAAGAGACAAATATACTTGTCTACTTTCAGACCCTTGCAGATTTGAAGTAGTTTAGCTAAGTCACTCGGTGTGTAGATACTTCTGGAAGTGAAGGATCATTGTTCCTCATGACAGTGCCCAAAGTGGTCCCTCATGGCCTCTGAGGAAGAAGATAGTTTGGGTGGGCAAGGGGAAAAATCACTTTGTCATCTTTATAAAAATGCATGTTCAGATTTTATTTATCCTGGCAGAATCATTTTTATGGCAAGGGGATGCCAAGTTTTTGAAATGGGACATGCAGCCCCACTAGTGCCTAGATATCTGGCTCTGAAGAAGAAAATTAAGTACAATTGATGGTATACTCTCTGAAATGCACCGGAAAGAGGTTTATGTGACCTCTGGTGAGCGCCGTGCCACCTGGGGCTCTTGTTTATAATTCTTTATTAAAGTTAGATGTAGCCGGCAACTAAGAGGAATAAGTTGAGCAAAAAATTGACATTATTGGTATTGTGAGAATTATGGTACATGGTGATAAAGACAGCCTAAATAAGGGGTACTGTCTGACACTTACCCTCAGCAAGGCCCTATCAGTTACGAAATTTCTGTTAATTTTACGTCTATGCAAAATTTTTCCAGAGAACAAGATCGCCGAAACAGCTACAGGGGAGGAGATTATTATTTTTAAAAAAGTGCATAAATTAATAGGCGAGCGATTAACATGCATTGGGTGGCATGCATCGGTCACGTCAGGTCAGCTCAAGGCCAGCACACATTTGATCTGATTGGTTGGGAAGAATTGACAGTTACCCCAAAATCTTTCTTGCCTTATTCCTGTTAGTTGTCAGCTACATCTTCCTTTAATGAGGATTAAATCGTTCCTTTCGTTCCCCCTCTACAGGAGCTGGTGGTAGCCCTCTACCAACTCATCAAACAGTTCGAGTCGCAGTTCGCCACCATCGCCAGGCAGCTACTGGAGGAGGAGCAGTCGACGGACGAGAACAAGACCCCCCAGGGTGCGGCCCTGACGTCCGGTGGGTGGCTGGTGGTCCATGACTCTCACAAAACAAATGGTATACTTCTCTCCACGACAAAATTTTGCCCCGAAAAAAAATCGCACAAAACAAAATGAACTACATTTGTAGAAGGCAGTTGGCTGATTGGAAAAAGAAATGATTAATTTGCTTCATAAAAGAGCACCACATCACCTTGCTTACACATGTGTTTAGAAAGCAATCACAATTGATTTTATGCCCCCCCCCCCCTTTGCCAGTCTCATTGCAGCAATCACAATGACTTGTTGCACATCAAAATGATGAAAAGCTTTGGTTAAGTAATCACAATTATTTTTCTCCCCGTGTTTTTCATTTTTTTTGTGCAGCTAACACAATCTGTGCACATCAAAATGATAAAAAGCTATAGTTCAAATTTTAATTTTGTGATAACACTTTTAAAAACTAAATAAATTCTTCTATTACTATTTCTAAAATGCATATCGATATAACCCAAAATATATTATCTAAAAGCTGGTGGTTGGAATTCATCATATCTCCTCTAGAGTTTGAACTCATCACTATCTAATTATTGATCATCTAGTTTTAGATGTTAACCCCCCCTCATGGTTTCAAACACAGGCATGCCATTGTTTATATTTTGTTTTGTAGAAGTACACCATTTAATTTTGTAGAT
>JZLH01S0006038.1:2220-12387 GCA_001188425.1 Eucidaris tribuloides | reverse complement strand
AAAAAAAGTTAGGTTAAGTTTAGGCTTTAGATTTAATGCAGACATAGGATGGATTAAATCCTTGTTTTTGCTAGAAACAGTATATAAATGTGTATTTTCCTGTTAATTTAATGCAAAAGCTTGACAAGTGTATGTTGGTTATACGTAATGTGCTTTGTTTGTTTTGCAAAATGTGAACAAATACATTAACCTAATGAAGTGTCTTTTTAGAAAGATTTGAAGTTGTTATTTGATATGAAATTAATATTCTTTGTTGTTACCGTAACTGTGCTACCGTAACTGTGCTTTATCTTACTCAAATACATTTCTTAAAATTGCTGCCTCTACTACTATAATACTTTCTTCTGTTATTAACAAATTTGATCTTTTTGTTGCTTCAGCATTTCTTTTGCATGTGTTTGAAAATTTAGTACCTTGCTAATATGCTTTGCAGGAGAGAAATTCTAATTTTCAAACTTTAATGCTTCTTTTACAGATGTGCTCCTCCTTTGTTCTTATGTACTGTATTGCATTACAAGCTGCAATTAGGAGCAAATATGCATTTTAAATGTGTGTGCTGTCTGTTATGAGTTCTGCTGCATAGATGCATGTTAGTTTTCTGCATGATGCTGAGTGCCATGTATTATACCACATATTTAATCTCATAAATTTTGGAAATGGGTGATTCTTTAATCTTTAAAATGTGTGTTTAAGGGAACCAACACTCTAAAATAAATGTTATATATGATTACTAGTTACAGTATTCTCTTTCACCAAACTTGCAATAACTTTTGAATTACTGCCAACACTTGGAGGTCTTGAGGCAAGACTACACAAAAGCAGAGTGTTGCCTGGAATTTTCAGGATGCTAGTCTCTTCTCCAGATGCAGAAACAATCAAATAATTACATATATTACCTTATGTCTGTCACAGCATAAATATCTTTACAAAGTCTAATTTCATGGTGTGGTTCCCTATAATAATTGTCATAAATCTAAATATCTAACTTGTAAGTACATTGTATAAGTGAATGTGCTCTTTGTAAGGTGAGTATGAAATAATCAATATCAAAGTGAAATGTCAATATGAAGTAAAATTAAAATCAAATTAAATCAAATCAGAATCAAAGTAACAATATGAGGTGGTGTGTGAGTAGAATGAGTAATAAAGAATACCAAAAATTTTTGAATGCCCATATTGACAAATAATGTAATTGCTTTCATTATTTTTTTAATTGTTTATAAACATATGTCTTTGGGGTAAATGATTGGTCTTGTACAAAATTCATATTCTAATGTCATAATCTATATTCGTAAGAATTATGTATGTGAAATTTGAAGCTTTTGAAGAAATTTCCCTTGTGAGTGGTTGTTAAATGAAAATTAATTTCCATATGTTAACCGGAAGAAAAACCTTGATTTGCGAAATTAGTCTGTAAATGTGCGGTTGTAGAATTTGGTATTCCCCATCATAGTGCTGTGTATCAAATCTTCACAAAATGATGGATTCCTTTAATATCTCGTGGAGAGGTGCGCTATGATAACATTTGTATGACACAGGAAAAAGCAATTTTCATTGCAATGCACAATTCTCATTGTAATGCACATTGCACGCTAATACCTCAAAATCACCCTCGACTGCAAAGACTTCACCGCATGAAGCATGACTGACTTGCAATAAGTTTTCATAAGACTTGGAAATAGTGTCGTGAGTTAGAGTGATTATATTTCTTGTGACTTTTGTTTTTCTGCCACAGGTGCACAGGTAGCCAAGTCGCCATCTGGCAGTATGAGTAGTTCATCATCGGGCAGCTTCAACTCCCCCACTACGCCAGGGAGCGGAGACTTCGTCCTGGGGGCGGGAGGGGCCGCTGTCAAGGTTAGTGAAACGTGCAACAGAATAAGGTGGATTTATAACACACAGCACCATCTAGCAGTGTTGGAGGACTCGAGGCCGACTTGCCAGTCCTCAGCTTTGTAATGCAGTGACTTGGACTTGTCCTTGGTCTCGTAACATGCGACATTGATGACTTTTACCAAGGCCGGGTCATGTGAGTCGAATGTTTTTCTTTGATGTCACTGCTCTATTTAGGCCTCCTCTGCAACAAAACAGGCACTGAGAATGTTGATGCCCATTTATTAGCTAACTTTACTGATATTTAGTCATTTACATAAAGTCAGCAGCTTTTGTTCTACTTTGTTTGTTTGGCTGCCCCCTCTGTCGCCCTGGCCCTGGGCTACAATGATGTTGACCAGCAAGCTGAAAATGGAGCTGCTCAGCTTGCACCTTCTTGTTGGGTGTGCTGTGAGTTATAAATTCACCATATTTGTGGTTTATTATGTGATATTTGATATTTGACATAAAAAATATTCAAAAATGCAAGTTAATTTCTATCAGCATAATGCATGAAGATGTGATCCTTTGCTTAGTGATCTCTGACAACAACAAGGTAGCACATCTTCAAAAGTTGGTAGCTGTATCTTGCAGGGTTTACTTAAAAGATCACTACTTGCTGAAAGTGTGTCTGTGCATGCAAGTTGCCTGTATTTGAATATGTTAAATTGTGTTTATTATTCTAGTTATACAATATCAGGCTTAATCTCAATGTTTATTAGTTTGCAGAAAAATCATAAAAGATGAGGCTATCTTGTATTAATTATGTGCAAACAATATGGAGGAGTTATGTAATTTTTCAACAGTAAAATATCCCCGGAAGTAATTTATCCTCCTGAAAATTTACTCGTCTCATAAATCTCATAAATCATCTTTATTCTGTAGATTCCACGAGTACCCTCGGCCTCTACTCTATCTAATGTCTTCAGTTCCAACGTCTATGTCCAGATTTGGCGGGTCATGCTATTAATGGCCCAAGATCCCCATACCGAGGTTAAGTCACTCGCACAGACACTGGTCAATGCAATCAACCTCAAGGTAAGAATCTGGTGTGGTACAGGCGACTCCCGCTACAATGAAGTCCTGGGGACCGACAGTCTTCTTTTGTTGTAACAAAAATTCGCTATAACCAAATGGTTAACGTATATAAAAATACACAGATAATAACTTGGGGTCCTGAATTTTTACTTCATTGTAACAGGAATTTTGTTATAACCGTGTTTGTTATAACGGGAGTGCACTGTACCAGGTATATGACATTTGTTCCGGTGACAACTGCTCTGGCAATTATTTTATACACTAACCCTAACCCTAACCCTAACCCTAACCCTAACCCTAACCCTAACCATATTCTGAACGGGAAACCCAAGAACCCTAACCCCTGGTCCCCTGGATATTGTCACAAGAGCAACTGCAGCCAGAGTAAATGTAGGTGCCCTGTGGTACCATTGGAATATAATTAATTCATTTAGCGTGAATATTTCACACAAATTGAATATAATTTGAATCAGAAAATGAATAAACGTAAATTTATAAGTATTATAACAGTGAAACTCGACATATACCTTCTACCCATCGTTTTCAGATTTTGTGCCTTTTGTGCAATTCACTCTGGAAAAAGAGCATGTCAATTTGTCACAAGTGGGCATGGAACAACCAGGCTACTTGCCCGGGGGGGGGGTGGGGGGGGGGGGTCGCTCTCCAGATGGCCTTATCCCACCCCTGTCCACAACCTCAGAAATATGGCACCCTAACGAGCGTTAACCTACATTCACCAAATTTGTGACGCCTAAATGCCGTAATGCTGAGAAAAGCTACCGCTAAACGGCGTGACTCCATGAATCCACTCATTCTTGATACTCCTAAGTGGCTTGTGAACTGCGAATCGCACTAATTTAATATCCTAAGTAGCGTAAACAGTGAAATCACTATTTAATTTCCCTACCCAAGACTGTCCTTTCTCATCTAAAACGTTATATTGTAGCATTGCAGAAACCGAAAAAAGTTCAGATCAGATAATTCATTTACTAATTTTCCTTATTAAAACGTTCATTTTGGAGATGTTTAATAGATGTATCTCAATTTGTCCACCCCATAAATGGCTCTGTAATCTACAAACCAAGTTAGTAACCTTAATGGCATGACATGCTGGAGAAAAGGCTTACGCCTAAGGCGGCGATGCTAGCGATTTGAGTTGAAAAAGCTAACCCCTTTTCCCAAAAGACGTCGACGGACAGTCCGAAGGCTGGAAAAGGGACCCTTTACGACGCTTTTTCTGGCGCCGGCGTGCGTAGCAGGCTCGTGTGGAGAGCCGACCCTCTCCCGGCTACTTAGCTGCCGTTGTTTCTTCTTTCCAAGAAATCTTTTGCTCCTGTCAATCAAGTCTTGGTTTTCATCCTGTAAATTCAATCTTGTTGCCTCTTTCACCATTTACATCAAAAATGTTATTTTCTTCCAGGCCACCATCACCACCAAACCTCAGCATGTCCGAGACACAAGAAAAACGTCATCTGCCCCATCAAGTCCAACCAGAAATTCATTATCATCGCCTCAAGATATAAGGTGATTAATTGAATGATATTGTAATGTTGAATAGATGTGATTGTTTACACATGTTATGTGGTTAAAATGTGTAAAAAATGGAAGTTTTTTTGCCCCACTATCAAATTTGTAACTGCCTTATCAAACTTACCACCATGATTTCATATTATTGTTGTACAGTTTTTGTTGCTTTCACTCTATATCTGTATGAATTCCTCTGCAAATATCACTCAAATGTAAAGAATGCTTCTGATAATGTTAGTTAGGTAGTTCTATTGATAAAATTTTATTTTATTTATATTTTTGTTAAATGGGTTTTGATGAATATAGCCTTAATAAAAATTACTTCTGTTATACCTACATGTTATAAAATTAGGTACATTTATAGGTTAGAATATGTAGTAGTATTTGTATTTGGTGATGAAACTTTTTCTCCTACATTATACAGGCAGTAAATATAGAACAGATGTGCAGAAAAATACAAGATTCCAATAAACAGCTTTTCCATGTATTTGAGTATCTCCAAAAAAATAAATAGTTTAGCCTCTTGTGCAATGTCTGTCTTAAAGATATTTGGTGCAAAGTGCTTCAAAACATGATTGGAGGCTTGTAAAAGTGAAATTAGAGTCTAAATGTGTTACAGAGAAAAGCTAAACATGAAACTGGTAGATTTCAGTACTGTAGAGTTGAACTCGGAACAAATCTCATAAATCCAGTAGACAGCCTTGCTAAATAAAGTATGCAACTTTTATGCTTACCCATTGCTATTGTTAGTCTGGTAGCTTTGCCGAAGGCTTGCCAGATATAGCAACAACTGTTGTATGCAAGCTGTATTTTTATTATTATTAAAAATGTATTCAGAGAATCAGATGAGAGTAAAAGCTCATCACTAGGCTGCAGAAGAAAAATATTCATAAATTTGAAGACGTTACCAAAGCGGTCTATTTTGTTATTTGCAGTGATTCTCCTCCCAACCCGCCGCTCATCATCCCCAACGAGATTGTGAGACCCGTCGCCATCAGGCCCGGGGAGCAGCCCCCGCCCGAGAGACCCCAGAATCCCGCCCCCATCGGAGCCCAGTACCCCCACTCCCAGCAGTTCACGAGGACGAGAAAGTTGTTTGACCGGGGACCGAGCGTGGTGAGTTAAGAAGTCCTGAAACCATCAGAAAATTCTCCTTAAAGCCACAGGCTAACAATGACCACAGTTTGAATAAATGTAAGCCACATAATCCTCCATGATCTAAGTGTTTTTTATAAGGTCTAAAAATAAAAACCTGAAAAAAAAATAGTATTTCAAAATGAGGATTTAGTGCTTTAAAAAGTGAAAATACCTTCAAGTACTCAGGTTTACTGGATTTACCATGCCCATTTTTTTTTCCATAGACTTACTGTATGTAGATCCTGGCTATTTTATACACCACCACAGTGGTAATATCTTGCCAGTATCAGCATAACTTTCCAAACTTTTTTTATTCTAGGGTGTTGTTTATTTGTCCATACAGTTTTTTAAATTGAAGCTCCACAATGTAAACCTATGTCTTTAAAGGCAGTGGATCTCATTTGCAAACGTTCCCGCAGACCAGGAAAACATAACCCATGCCCCTCAGGCTATTGATGAAAGGCATGTCTGTGAAATCTGAGGGTCAGTGATTGCATAGAATTTGAAAAATGCAAATGAAAAACAATGGCCGTTTAGTGTACGTTCTATGGTAGGAATTTTTTTCTCGCGAGAAAAATATTCAAATCAGAGTCTAATGGGCACTATAATTCCACTAAAACTGAGTTTCTAGCTCCTACATTTTGCTAAAGGTTCCCAGATGGCATTTTCTTCTAAATTCCATTGTATTTACACAATGTTAATTTTAGGCATGCAAAAGAGATCCACTGCCTTTAAAGGCTTTATTTTTATTTGCACACCGAACCATTTTTGCTCACATTTGATCCAACTAAAGATAGTTACATAAAAATGCAGTGTCCATAATTTGGGACTCATACATTGTAATGTTTTTGAAAATATGAACGATAGACCATTTGAAAGTAAGCCATTGCTCCAGTTGTATTTTACAAAGGGAGTCTTAGGTTTCTAGACAGCGGACGTAGTTCTCACCTTATTATGAAATTGGTACAGTCCAACTGTAGCAAAGATTGCTGACAATTATCAAACTTGTAAGCTTTGATAAGCAGGTATTCAGTTTTCACTAGTTGATTCACAAATCAGGTCTGGCAGTCAGACTAATTTAACAGCTGTGTAAAATATAAATTTAGCGAGTGACTTGTCGCAACATTACATCATTATTCTCCGTTTGAATTTCATCCCCTTTTCATTGTTTTGGGGTCTCCATCTGTTTGTTCATCCTTCCATTAATGGTTCTTGTTACTGCGATAACTTGAGAATGGCTTATCAGAGTTAGACATAAGTCACGTGCAGTATGTATTATAACACACCGATAAACTGAAGAAATTTTGGAGTTCAAAGGTCAAAAGTCATGATGCATTTCAATTTAAATGAATTGGACTCGGAGTGCGGAGGCATACCCATCAGCAGTGCGCAGACGAACTGCTCTAGTCTTATTTAGGCTGTACCAAAGCTGTCTGAATAATGTTTTGATCGACGAAGGAGTCTGTCAAAATGTGATTTGTTTGTTTATTTATTATCCTTAATTTAGACCTTTGAAGAAGTAGAGGAGGTTATGACGACAAGAAATCTCAGTGTATCAACGGAATTTTCTGAATGGTGCTGTAAATACTTTGCACAATCTGTTATGAAGGTAAGTGAGTAATGAATGTCCATAGATGAAGCACATTTGTCTATTTTTCTAATTTATACACACACACCATTGTTCGTGTCCATTGGTTTTTCTTCTCACAAGATTGATAGTACCAAGGGTGTCTATATTGTGTTCTGTACCCATAAGACTCCCTATGTGAGAGCACACATATAAACACACATACAGTACACACATATAACTGTTTTGAAATGTTAAATGTGTGTTAAAAATATAAAACACACAACTACCATGTTTTTGAGTACTTAGAAACTGCTGTATCTGTGTTATGTGAAAGTGAAATTACAAACCGTTCTTGCACTTTTCATAAAATCCACTGTCATAAAAAGATGCACCTCTGATGGGAAATTTAGCTTGCAACATGTAAACAGTTAACTGTTCATGTGCTTCGTTACCAAATGGCATGTACAGCAGTGTGCTTCATTTGGCATTTGGCACAAATCTCCAAATACAATAGCTATAATGAATGGTGTAACATAATCCATTGTAGAGTACACTTGACATCCAGCTACTCATTCACACACAGCATGCCTCACAGAGCCAGGTCTTGTGTGCAATTACGAAAAGAAAGTAGTTTTGAACTTAATCTATACAAAATATCATTGCGAGGGGAGATTTAGTGTGAAGCATATAAAAAGTTAATGCTTCCATCATTTTCTGAATCTTAAAATGTGATCTAAAATATCTCTTTTTCTGCCATTCCTTGTCTAGGCCCCAGAAGAAATGGATCCATTCAGCGGTCTTCATCACATGAGGGAGTGGAGGTTTGTCAGGAACGCAAGAATACGAAGGGAAGCCAGGGAACATCTACAGAAAGCTCGTAAGTCATTGCCTGATAAATGTGACCCTCATCAGAATGGTTATATCTGATTGCTGTGTCTCAAATTTTCTACTGCTTTGCCTTGCAAAATTTATGAAGGGAATATTTCAAGTTCATGTGTGAATGTCAGTTTAGAAATTGTTATAAAAGGGCAGTGACATGATTGGGAGAAGTCAATAATGTGTCTAGGACCAATTGAGTTGGAGCATCTAAAAATATATACACAGGCTAGTGTGTTCAGTCAGGCAGGAAGGACTTGCCTTGAATTTGCTTACTTGAGGAAAATAAGCATTCATTTACCAGTACTGAAGTAATCTGAGGCCTTGAAAGGAATTGATCTCATACTTAGCTACACGACTAATTTAACTATCACAGCATTTTCAGTACAACGAAGAGGAAATGTATGACTCTAAAATTTTCACATCAGAAACTTTAAGCAGTATACTTTATTCTGGGAGTATTGTGTCCTAGATTGGGAACTTTTTCCAGTCTTGCCATTTCCCTTCACAATATTTTATTTTAATGTTGTTAACTGGTACATATTGCAAGGGACTTTGATTCGTAGCGAAGCAAGATGTAGCTTTTTCTCTGTGATTTAGAAGATAATATCAGCAGCTTTTGCATGACACAAACTTGGTTCACTTATGTGCCACACATTAAAAAAAGAAGTGCATTATTACTAAAGTTGAACAGGGTAGACAAAGGGTTAACATGTATGAAGAACTTCAAACACCAACTGATAACTCATCCATAAGTTAAAATTGTATACATATGTCTCTTTCATATCAGGATCTTGCCATTTAGACGATCAAATCTTCATCAATAAGAATGCTGGAGTCCCCTGGGTGCTTAAATTTCATCCATTCAACCCTCACGCCATTGTGGCTGATAGAGAAGGTGTATGGTAAGTTACTTGATGCAATTTGTATCTACACCGAACTTGTTGTCATTCGTGAGAAATAAAAAAGAAGCTCTTGAACGGATGCTACAAGTACATTCATTTTAGTATGATAATAATAATGAAACACTTTTGATAAGCACATAGCACGTAGGCATAAGTGCATGTCTCTTAGCTCTTTGCAGGAGAGAGAGACAAAAGGAATAGAAGTGATGCCCTAGTTTCATAATTGTGAGAAAATTATAAATTGTTCACAAAATACAAAATAAATGTGTTTTCAAATTATTCCTAAAGTTTTGGATGTTTCTATGCTCCTAAGATGTTTTAAATTGGTTCTGAATTGTTTGAAATAAGTAATTATACGATATGTTCATGATGGATGATAGATAGATGGATTGAAAGATAGATAGATGGATTAATAGGTAGATGGATGAACGGATAAATAGAAATAGACGATATGTATAAAGAGGAGAATGGGCAAATAATTCACTTCATGTAACCCTAGTTACATGACACAAGTTGGTTTACAACAACGACACTTAATGCTTATTAAATAAATTCTTGCTGAGTATGAAAAAAAAAGTACATAGTTAATTACTTAGTGTTAAAGAGAACATCATTCCAAGAACAGTTTCACTGATACATCATTCTTGATATGAGTAGTCCATGTAAAACTGGAGTGAATTTGTAACCATACATTTAGCTAAAACGTAGTCACAAGACTGAAAACATTTCAACCAAAAAAAGGGAAGAACGTGAAAATGTGGCCATGACAAAGTCACACAAAGCATCAAGAAGTTATATACAACTGAATGATGTTGAATCATTATGACATTTGTAAATCATTTGATTTTCTTTCCCCAGCGTCTGGAACTGGGAGAGTGGAGAAAAGCTGAACTACTTCCTAAACCAGAATCCCAAACACAGCAAGATTACCTCTATGGATCTACTTAACCCTCACGATCTCACACTGGTCATGACAGGAGCAGGTAAATATCAGACACTGTTCAATCATGGACCGAGCTCCCACCACCACCGCCCCCTCCTCCTTCTTCACCTCCTCCTTCTCTACTCCTCTTCTGTCTTTCACTACCCTCTCTTTCATCTTCCCTTCCTTCTTCCTACCCTCTTCCTTCCCTCTTCCCTTCCCTCTTCTCTCTTCCCAGCTACCCCCCCCCGAAAAACCCCAAACGAATGAATCAATATTTAATAGATGAAGCCTCTTAAATATGACGAACCATTTAGCAC
>JZLH01S0006035.1:11998-23548 GCA_001188425.1 Eucidaris tribuloides | reverse complement strand
TAGCTGAAGAGTGGACATTTTTGGTGGAGGTGGTTTGCATACGAAATCAATCATTTTTATGTAATTCATGCTCATTTAAAAAGTTAAGGCTCAGATTTTGTTCAATATTCAACCCACTGTACACAACTGAAACTGTACAGAAATCAAATGGTGTGTGAGAGTGTGTGCCTTGTCCACACACAATAGCAATAAACAATGGCTCAGCATATTGCCATTGGAAACTCTGGAATGCAATATTCTCATCTGGGTCTGGGGTAGATGAATGCTTTATTAATATTCATTAGAAATCAGCCTGGCCACTGGTAGTCTCAATTAAATGTGTACATGTAGGGTAAGATGCAAGCAACCATGCTTTGTCTTACAGTACCAGATTTTGCCATTCAAGTTAACAAACATTAGTTTTCAGTGTTACCATCAGTCATGGATTCCTTGTTCTTCTTAATCTTGTTTATAATTAAATTACATCATTATCAGCAGCATCGACATAACTATTTTGAATGTATGGAATCATTTCTCGACACTTCAAATCAAAAATATTTAAAAAAATCTTCAGGGCACGAAGTTTTGATTTCCTTTTTTCAAAGGTTGTGAATAAAGACTAGTAGTGGCCAGGCTCTTTCTAATGAATATTAATAAAGCATTCATCTTCCCCAGACCGCAGATTGTGAATATATATATATATATATATATATATATTATATATATATATATATATATTATATATTATATATTATATATATATATATATATATATAATATATATTATATATATATTATATATATTATATATATATATATATATATATATTATTTGGCAGAATGCTGGTGATAGAAAAAAGTCAGAAAAAGACTTTTAAAGTTAAACGCAACCGGAGGAAGGTATTCAGCGTCAGCGCGCTTCCTGGAGAGAAACTGAAAGAAAAATCTGCATCAACCTTCAAGTTGGAGAATGTGGAGTTCAGCCTAGATGGAGTCGTCATTACTGAAGCAGATTTCCTATCAATTTGTAATAATGCTGTTCTTTGGGTGTCTTCATTACAAGGTTTGCCCACATTTTATGATCACATTGATAGCAACCATCAAAAGTAATGTTTTTAATCCGATGTTTTGGTTCAGAAACAAGTTTGGATCTTTCGCAGCTGTATTTATATTCCCCATATCAAGACAGAAACATGTTGTGCATGTAGTCTGCAAAGATGAATTAACCACGGTTAACAAAAAGAAATGTTATTTTACAAAAGAGATTAATTATGTATTGCACACATACAGTATACTCCCGATACAGTCAACCAGTCAAGGTGTAAAAGATGTGACAATTTCGTTTTTGTTTTCGCTGAAATGAATGCACTTTATTTTCAAAAATAAAAAGAATGTTTTACTCATGAAAACTTGAAACCCAACTATAGTTTTGGTTAATGGCCAAAAAAATGAAATTCTTTGCCATTATGTTTTTAGATTCAGCTATGTGGTCTATCAATGCCCTGAAAATTGCTCGCTCTGAAACCTTCCCATTTTGAAAGATTATTCAAATTATAAAATCTCGGGGGGGGGGGGTGGGGGTACCCGAGATATCCCACAGGTAATGTACATACCGCTAGATGCTCTCCTTTAATATAAACATCGAAATTTGTCACTATAAAAAATGCTTGGTATGATCTTGTTTTCCGGCGTCTGGGGTGACAATATACTTTGTAACTCATTCAATTGGCAGTTTACCAAATAGGCCTTTCAAAAATTATCCAGTACGTAAAAAATGAAATTTTATAATTAGCATGATTCTAAGCATTTTATGAAAGACTGCACATCACAATTCACACTTAATTTCAGGCGCAACATATTTATAATTTCTTAGGCAAGGAGCTGTTTTTCCTACTGTATTAGCTTGTAACCACAATCACAACTCAAAGCATTATAAATTTTACCAAGATGTCAATTTATGTTGAACGCGAACCAATATTGTACTGTCCGTGATCATAGTAATCGTAGATAATTTGTTGAGACTGGGTTATTTACTTGGAGTTTGGACAATGGTGTTTAATTAATACAGAAAAATACCCAATTGAAAGCCGTCCAGAGTATGAAGTACCCTATCCTTCATCAACTGGTGAACGATTATCAGACAAGGACTTATGGGAACTTGCTGAAGGTTTGAGTCTAGTAGATCTTCGTCCTCTGGGACTTCAATTGGGATTTACGTCAGCAGAAGTTACCCGTTATGAAGAATACACAACAGGCAAACTACCAAGTCCGAATGGCATACATCGCATGCTCTGCGAGTGGAATAAGAGGGCCAGGCGAACCAAAGATGACCTCAACAAAATCATCAAATCAAAGAAGGTTCTTCAGAGCTCGGGCACAGGTAGCTCTTCTTTATAAATATCCAAACTTAATAATGTTACCATCATACAAGCCTTGTTTGTAAAGCATAATGTTTTCATTCGCAAGACCAAAATATCAGGTACCGGGACACCATTTTCAGCTTTGCAACATATGGATGTTGTTTTAAACTGTGTTTGCTGTTGTGTTTATACATTCAAAAATTCTCTTGCTGGTTGTAACGGAGGCATAATAACATTTTGATTTTTTTTTAAACCTAATGTGCAAAGAATTAAATTTGCTTGCATAATGCTAATGTACTACCTACACGTGGGGTACTTAAGTGTAAAAATCAACGAATGAAAGAAAATTTGAAGATAAAATATTTAAAGTGGTTAAAAACTTGTGATAACCTATGTGAAATTAATTTGATTCAGTACTTTGGTCATGTTTCTAGTAACGCAAACTGTGCGCACCATATTTCCCATAAAATGAAGTCTGGTGTAGTATTTAGTTATTGGTCACTCATGTTACATAGTATTCGAACTAATGTTACAACCAATTGTATTTGGATGTATGTGGCCTAACGCTACGTATTTACCTTAACTTATTCAAAGCTAAGAAGCATAATAGATTTTACATAATAAATAAAATAAAAAGTCTATACCATTGACGCATTAAATAAAGTGTACTCTGTAGACAAGTGTAATTATGTTCAATATGTGTTTCATCATCTAAAATTTCAAAGTATACCATTTATCATCAGAATGTTAAAACGGTATTTATGCGGTTGCGTAACAAACAGAGGCATTAACTATTTGGAGTTTACATTATTTTACTATAAAGTCCCTCAATGAATTATTCCTAATACTTAATACATGTAAAACAAATTCTTATGCCCAATTATGATATTTAATGATGGACAAAGGATTGTGTGACACTATCACTTGACAATCAGTTCCCAGAAATTATGCCGCCCAGGGCATATAGTGTTATCCCCCCTCCCCCCCCCACCACACACACTAAACTTAAATTGTATGTGCAGCTAGGAGCAGAAAGACCGTGCAGCAGTCTTTGTCAAATAATCAAAAGGGCGATCTTTACATGTATATATTTGATCTGTTCGAAATCAGCAAAAGTGTTCTGCAATTGAGCGATATATTTTCGAATCCAGGAGTTTGATAAATGATATTCACTACTTCAACAAATGAGGCGCAGAATTCAACATTTTCAAAAAATTTAGAAAAACAACACAAATTCAAGATATTTTTGCAAATATTTCACCTTTGCAAAATGTTAATTTATACACTTTATCCTATGTTAAGGTACAATATTCAACAAGAGCTTGATTCAATTTATCATAACAAGCGAGGCAACGAAAATTAAAAGGTTTTTTCGCGGTTATATTTACCAATTAAATTGGAGTGTCGAATTATACGACATCCTTAATGAAATTACGTGAGGGAGTGGAGTGATCGAGGTTTAAAAATAGTCATACTTTTTACCCTATAAAATCCTTTTGCTAATGCACTTTACACTGTAGAGTGGGAGGGAGGGAGGAAACATTTTCCTTAAATATCATTTCTCTTCCGTTTCTCCCTTTTCTCTTTCTTTTTGTGTGCTTTTTTGTGCCCCATTCAAGTCCCATCCATGACACATTTCTCCTCTGCCTCTCACTAACACCTCTCCCAAATACTTCATTGCTGATGTGTTTTAATACAGAATGAGTGCCTTGCTATTGAAGTTGAAAACCCGATATCAGTAATAAATGATATTCTTTATGTCTTTTGTCTTGTTGAATGAATATATTAATTTATATGCTTCTCAATTCTTCATAATTAGGTACATTTCCACCTGAGCAACCAATATCAACAGGTGCCGACAATCTAGATGTTGAGCGATTTAGGCGAGAGCTACGGCGATATTATCTTGAGGAGTTTTGCCTCATCAAAACAGATCCTTGGCATGATGTTCCCCAGAATTGTTTTGATCAGTACTACACTGTATTGTTTCTTTGTCAGGAAGGCAAAGATTATGAAGAGGTAACAAAGATTCCTCTCGAAAAATCGCACAATGGCATATTCGAAGAAGTTAATGGGAAGCTTCCAGCTCGCATCCTTGTGAGCGGAGATGGTGGTTCAGGTAAAAGTACGCTTTGCAAAAAGCTTGCCTATGATTGGGCAAATGGAGACCCAGATTCTCCTTTGAAAGACGTACCTGTTGTTTGTGTGCTTGAATTTCGTAGAATTAAAGAAACAGACAGCGTTAGCACTGCCATTCACAATCAACTTTTGTGTAAAGATAGTAAGATAACGCCTTCTCAAATAGAGCAATTCATTCAGGAGAACCCATCTCATATGATTCTGATTTTAGATGGACATGATGAATTTAACCATACCCAACACAAAGGAGACATCAATGACTTGTTACACCGGAAAATTATGGCAGACGTAAGAACCTTGGTGACCACACGGCCATGGCATTCTAGTGCATTACAACAACACAAACGAAGGTTGTACACTCATATGACTCTCGATGGATTTGATTCCCAAGGAATAGAATCATATGTTGGGAGACATTTCCCAGACTCAAGTGAAGCACAGAAACGGTTGAAACAAATTGAGTCAAACAGTGTGATACACAGTCTCGCAAGTACTCCAATACTGCTGGCAATGATATGCTTTGTTCTAAAGAAGCATTCTCATGCAGACGTAAACGAGATAAGTACTCTGAGTACCTTATTTGAATATTTCATCAGGGCCTTGTTTTTCAATTATGTAAATAAGACCAGATCTGATTCAAGTTTAGATTATGTTCATCATGATACCTACAAATCGCAAGAAATGAAGGAATTGAAACAATTTTGGAATGACCTTGGTGAAATAGCACTGCCAGCAGTAATGATTCCTGGTAAGAAACTGATATTTACATGTGATGACTTTGGAGAAACAAAGATACTTGAAATAGGAATGAAAATTGGTCTTATTGTCAAACATGTCAAATACTTGCAATCATTGAAGCCTCCTGAAATATTCTACTCCTTCCCTCACCCCCTTTTTCAGGAAAAATGTGCTGGGGATTATTTGTCCAGTCAAACTAGCATCTTTGAACAGAATCTGAATAAAATAAGAAACAAGCGTATGGCACTTGATATGTTGTACACACTGCTGTTTAGTTGTTGTAAAGTGGAGGGCCTTGAGCTTGCTGTGGCTGAAAGGACTATCCAGCATCTTACTTGTTGTGAAGTGGAGGGCCATACTATAGCTAAAAAGACCATCCAGCATCTCAATCATATACACCATCTCAGAGATGGAGAAGAAGGAGATGGAGAAGCAATAGAGGATTCTGTGCACTCCAGTGAATTTCATAAGCTACAGAATACTGATCATGATGCAAAAACCCTCTTTCACATGAGCATTATGCTCAATTACGAGAGTCAGACTGAAGATGAATTATTGCAAGATATTCAAAAACTTATACAAGATGATGTTGTTCTCAATGTTTCAGGACTCATGGTACAATCTCTTTTATATTTTCTCACTTTTGCTGCAATGCATAATGTCTTCATACCATCCTGCCACTTGTTGCAGATTAGACGGAGCAGTCAGTCTCTTTCACTGACTACTATGTTGACTGTAGTATCACCCGTGTGCACATTCTTAAGGCATTTAACAATTACTAAATGTACAGTAGACATACAACATCACACTGAATTAAAAAATGTGACATTTGGTAAAATGTCATTCCTTCGCGGCATGACACTAGAAGAACTCGGGAAATCCATTTCTTTGACTGACCTACTAGCTGTAATATCACTAGTGTGTACAGGCTTAAAACGCTTAAGAATTGAAAGGTGTGCAATAGACATACCCCGTCACCCTGAAATAGAAAATGTGACGTTTGCTAAGATGACATCCCTTGAGGTCATTAAATTAGAAGAACTCAGCCAATCCATTACTCTGAGTAACCTGTTGGTTCTATTATCACTAGTGTGTACAAACCTAGAAGATTTAACCATCAGTGGAAGTACAGTAGATATACATTACACTGAATTACAAAATGTGGCATGTGGTATGATGCCGTCCCTTAAGGTTTTGACACTAGAAAACCTCCGTCGATCCATTTCTTTGGCTGACCTGCTGGCTGTAATATCACTAGTCAACGTGGAAGATTTAACCATCAATGGGTGTACAGTAGACATACCACATCTCACTGAATTACAAAATGTGACATGTGGTAAAATGCCATCCCCAAAGGTTTTGAAACTAGAAAACCTCCAAATCCATTCATTTACTGACCTACTGGCTGTTATATCAAAAGTGTGTACAGGCCTAGAACGCTTAGACATCAATAGGTGTAAAGTAGGCATGCCCCATTACAATGAATTACAAAATGCAATATGCGACAAGATGCCATCCCTTCAGAAAATTTCACTTTATGGCATTCGTCAGGCTGTTTCACTGACTGACCTGCTGGGTGTAATATCACTAGTGTGTACAGACTTGAAAGATTTAACCATCAGTTCATGTTCATTACTAGATTGCACTGAGTTACATCATGTGACATGTGGTGAGATTTCATCTCTTCAAAACATCACATTAGTGAATCTCTGGCAATCCGTTTCTCTGAGTGATTGCTGGGTCTATGTGTACGAACTTGAAAGGATTAACCCCAGGGATGGTACTCAGATTTTAGCCGTAAATAAGCATCCATGGCTAAGGGTATCAAAAAGTTTTGCCGCGCAAAGAGCGTCAAAAACTTGAAAATAG
Source organism: Eucidaris tribuloides (assembly GCA_001188425.1). Lineage (NCBI taxonomy): Eukaryota > Metazoa > Echinodermata > Echinoidea > Cidaroida > Cidaridae > Eucidaris > Eucidaris tribuloides. Next base: position 16,463 of record JZLH01S0006035.1, on the reverse strand, counting down.
CATATGTTTCCGCGCAAGCGCGCCGAAAATGTGAAAATAGCATTTTGCACGCGAAACGAGCCGAAAAATTGAAAATTGTGTTTGCGCGCGAAGTGCGCCGAAAATTTGAAAAATGGGACCCATGTCTAAGGATTTTTCTTGAAAAAGTCACCCTTCCCAGCAGCATATCCCCATATACCCAATATACGTGAGTATATATATGTGACATGCGGTAAGATACCATCCCTTCAGATCATGAAGGTAGGAGACCGAAATCAGACCATTTCACTGCCTGGCCTGCTGGCTGTGATATCGAAAGTGTGTCCAAATTTGAGAGATTTAGAGTTCAATGGGCGTACAGTATACCTACCGGATGAGCATATAACTATAAAATCTAGAGCAAAGTAACAGAATCGTTGTCAGTTTCTCCAACTATCAAAAGCAAGAAATTAATACATAGGCGCAAATAAACTCATCATCTTACCTGCAAAATCTGAAAATGGCACCCCAGAATAGTAAGTAGCAAATATTGGAACAATGTTACCGAAATAAGTCTTTTTCACACAAGAATTGAACAATAACAATAGGAAATAAGCTTGAACATGAATAATAAATGGTGCTGTCATTTTTATGTAAGACATGCATGAAATCACGAAGGAAAAGAAATAAATTGGCTTGAAAATGTGGCCAATCAGAGATGACATCCATTATCATTTCTCTTTTTCATTAATAACTTCGTTCTGCATGCACTTACAGACCCGTAATAAGATGGTGTCACTAGGAAACATGATATAGCACGACATTAGTAACTTCATTTCTGAGCCTGACCTTCTGGCAGTGACATCACAAGTATTTCCAACTCTAATGCTCGTAACCATTTACCGATGTCCAGTAACCGTGAAAATTCCAAGATTCCATGACACATTTAAGAGAATAAAGGCTGTTTTGCCACATTTTGAAAACAGATATCGTATCTGCAGCACTTGGAACTGTTTTGAACCCACACGTGCTTGTCCATTCTTTGTTTCTCTCGTATTCCCTGTCTCGTTCTTTTGTTCGCTTTGTTTTGTTTGTTTGTTGTTCGGAGCAAATAACAATAATTGTATTAACGAGCCAACCTTTTTTTTGGGGGGGGGGCGGGGAATATTCTTCCGTAACTTATTATTTGAGGAGACTGCGAACAACGAGCTTTGCTTTTTAGCAGTCTCCTCCGTTTTCAATTTCTTTTTATTAACTTAAAATGACCATGTATTTACTTGTCCATATTATAGTTTCCTCTCATGATTTATTGTTTCAAAGTAGAACGATATTTCAATGTGAATTCTTATTTAGATTTCGTATTAATTAACTATTGACCAAGTACATAACCAGCCTGTAAAGTTATTATTTTGTACGACACATTATATTGTAAATTAATTTTTTTTTGGTCATAGTTGAAAACGAAATAAAAGGAACGAAACATTCCATGTTAACACGTTCAGTTTGCAGGCAGCATTTGATTCTCTGAAACTCACATAATTTATAACATCAGATATGATGTTTTGAAGTGACTGTTGAATGTCAGGCATCCTTAACAAAAGTAGCCAAACCTTCATAAACGATTTCATGGTGAGCAGGGGCTTGGAAATCACCCACCAAACAACTTTGTTTTTATCAGAAGAGTGTCAATTTGACGTGATGGCGTTATATTCATGGGTCTACATGACACCCACTCCCGTGAAGGCCACGGATGACCTATTTTTAGTTGTCAACAAACTCATATAACTGCTTCTTGCGCTTTCAGTTGTCCAGATCCCATCTTTACCCTGTTCTGTTTTGATATTGATAGATCCACCCGGCTATACCAACATAATTATGAGAGATCTATGATAGTGGGAATTTAAAAAAATCCATGCAGAAAATAGAACACACAAACAGCAGGTACATCATCCTTACATTCCGATTTGATAATCATAGCTTATGTCCTAATAACTTTATCCTATAACATTACTGAAATGTAATAAATCATCATTGGTCTAGACCTTTCCCAAAGGTTGTCCATTCATAAGCGTTATTTTGCAAAGTGTGTTTCATTGACTTCAACTCGATGTACATGTATAGAATAAAGATTCATTAATTTCACATGCAAAATACAAAGAGACAATAGCGTAGTACTGGTCATTTAAACACCCCAACGTCTACTGGTCATCTGAACAACCCAACATCTTCTGGTCATCTAAACAACCCAACATCTACTGGTCATCTGAACAACTCAACTAGTATTCACATTTCATCTAAACGTCTAGTCGGATGAATATGAATATAACTAAAAAGCAACTGACTGAACTTCCAGAGTGCCAAGAAATGGCAGAACTTCGCTGAGTGAAGCGGTATAACATGTAAATAAGAGGAACAGGATGTAATATCAAATGTATAAGTCTATATTTGACAGCCTGCTCTTGATACGATGTCGTTATTTCGTTATGACCTCGTACTGATATATATCAGGTATATATTCTTCACATTCAAATTGGAATTAAGATTTTTTTCTTGGAGGTGGGAATACTTTTTACCCATTTTTATTTCATATTTTCCATGGTTCTGTTTACAAGGTAACAAAAAATAACATTCAAACTTACCTTCAAAACTAGATTACACTTATTTACAATGTAAAAAACCCATAGGTGTGTTGCCCACTTCAACCTCCATCAGGGTTTTACTTTGGATCCCAGCAGCCATGCACCGGAGCCCCTTCCCTAGCTTGGCTACTTTTCAGATTGTGTTGTTTTTCTTCTGAGGGGAATATCATGCGTGATATGTATACAATTGTGTAGGTGGGTAGTGTGGTACTTACTCTAACTGTATAAATGCAAGCGGTTGATGGACTTGTATAATACTGCACATCTATTTGTCTATTTATGCCAAATTATTACGATTGTCGATGCAATGTATCTTTTGCGAATATGTGCCTCTTCAAAAAGAAAGTGAGTTAGTGTACTTTTTGGATGGAACTGTATTTCTAGTATAGTGTACTATTCTGGACATGCTCTTGTACATTTTTGTCACAACATAATGTCAAATATATAAGTCTATATTTGACAACTTGCTGTTCATTCAATTATTTCTTTGATTCGTTTATAATACATGTAGGGTAGTTATGATATATGAAATGATGCTACTGTAAATGTATTTACCTAACTGGCTAATGAACTTAAATTTAGTATACATGTGTTCATATCAGAGTAGTGCAATCATCGTATGTCTTTTGCGAACACTATAAGTGCCTCTTGAGAGAGGGATTTTTGGATGTATTCTTTGCACTTAGTGTACCATTCTTTATGCTATGTTTATGCTCATTTTTATACCGTGAACAGGTTGTTATATCCAATGTATAAGTCTTTATTTGTCACCCTTTAATTTCATTTTATTTTGTACATTTGTAATGACATTGTGATATGATTATCTAGCTCACCTGAGTCGAAGGTCATGTGAGCAATCTTTTTTTTTCTTTTTTGTGTCCGTCGGCCGATATGTGTCGTTCTTCCTTCGTGTGCAAATTTCATATTTTCGCGGAGTTGGATTTAGACCAAACTTGGCAGAATTAATCCTTAAAGGCAGGGAATCTCTTTTGCATGCCTGAAAATTAACATTGTGTAAGTACAATTACATTTAGAGGAAATGCCATCTGGGAACCTTTAGCAAAATATAGGAGCTAGAATCTTGGTTTGAGTAGAACTATAGTGACCGTTAGACTCTGATTTGAATTTTTTCTCGCGAGGAAAAAATTCCTACCATAGAACGTACACTAAACGGCTATTGTTTTTCTTTCGCATTTTTCAAATTCTATGTAATAAATGACCCCCAAATTTCACAGACATGCCTTTCATCAATAACCTAAGGGCATGGATTAACTTTTCCTGGTCCTCGGGGATATTTGCAAATGAGATCCACTGCCTTTAAAGTGACGAGATTCAATGTTTCTCAAATTGCACAACTGACCCTCTTGGGGCCAAAACTAGTTAATTTTCAAACATCTTCCTCTCTAGATCCAGAAGTAGTTCATGTTAGTCACATGGTATTTAGAATACCTCTTTTGGTGAAGAATACTTGTAAGTTGTTCTTCGTATTGATGCAAAGAGTGGCGCTATTTGGCCCCTAAGGGGGAGGAGACATGTTCGGGGTAGGAATATCGGGATAATCGACATTTACAGCTACTTTAACACAATGTTTGAATTTTTTACTGAAATCGGCATGGAGGACGGGTTCTTGAAAAGGGGGGGGGGGTTGTAGGGGGGTGTTTGAACACCCCCAAATCACCCCCTTTCATACGCCTATGGTCACGACCAACACGTGTTGCCAGTCGTTAAGTAACGAAAATGGAAAGAAGAAAATGAGGAGGAGAGAGAACTTAGAAGAAGAAAGGAATAAAATGCAAGGAAAAGAAGGAAGGAATGAAAAAGAAGAAGAAGAAGAAGGATACGAGGAGGAAAAGGAGGAAGAAGACGAA
>JZLH01S0006031.1:28247-42775 GCA_001188425.1 Eucidaris tribuloides | reverse complement strand
ATAACCCTTACCTATATGTCAGGTAACATTGTATGGATGTATACCTTACCTATATGTCAGGTAACATTGTGTGGAAGTATACCTTACCTATATGTCAGGTAACATTGTGTGGATATAATCCTTACCTATATGTCAGGTAACAATATGTGGATATAAACCTTACCTATATGTCAGGTAACATTGTGTTCGAGCACCGCTTCCCTTATTTGTATTTAGGCTGGAAGCAGGCTTTGCGCTTTATCAGGTGAACGATGGTATCGAGCAAGCTCCGATTGGTTCAATCGCGATCGCAACGAGCTTACCCATATGTCAGGCTTTACCCAATGGTCACGCTTACCCTATTGTCAGGTCACGGTTGAATGCCTGAAAACCTTACTCAGAGGTCAGGTAACGTGAGCGATCTCTCCATAGACCGCACGCTTAACGCTTACCCAATTGTCAGGTAACGTGAAAAGACGAAGAGCCTTACCTATTTGTCAGGGGAGGTTTCCAACCCCGGTCGCGCCACTAGCTCCGCGTTAACCAGTATGGGCGCACGTCCAATATTGAGATTACTTCCAACCAAGGCAATGCCATGGCATGCCGGAGATTATCTCCGATATCGGAGACTATTCGTCAAAACTGGGTGGAAAGAGAATCTCCAATATCAGAGATTTTTTCTTCCAAGACACAATCCAGCAAGTAGCAGCTGCTATGGTGGTGGAAATAATTAGAATCTAGTTCTGGATTTACATAACGTTAGGGTTTAATAAAACATTATTAATAATTTACAAGAATAATAATATTGATATTGACAACAGTCATAAACTATGCCGGTAATCGATACCATCAGCAACTTTACTCTCGATAATTGCTGCAAAATGTAAACAGTCGATCAAAACTTGTTAAGGAGATGGTGAATTTTCAAAGTAGATGGGTCACCTGGGGTAAAATCCCTCAAGGATTCTGAATATCACATTCCTAAGTTGCGATAACATAATCCCTACTGCGCAGAGGTAAATAAACAAAAAAAGTCTCCAATATTGGAGACCATCTCCGAAATTGGAGAGCAGAAAAAGTCTCTGATATCAGAGAGTCTCTCCGAAATTGGAAAGAGTCTCCGATATTGCGTGGACGTTGAATGTTCATGCCTGAACTAACAAAATCATGTTGGCGATTTTAGGCTGAAATTATTTCATAAATTTTCTACCACTCCCATGAGTAGCCATGCCCATGGTTGGTTTGAAATTTGGAACAAAAATGGTATCACTTCACCCGAATCCAGCATTTTGGCCTGTACTTTGTAACACATGCGAGGCATTACGTGCGCAAAGTGTATGTATAGTATGGTGTGGAGTCACTCACTGCAACGCTGTGATTGCACTAGGGCTGGATGTTTAGATAATATTGAAATTATAAGGTGTTGAAAAAATATCATCTACACGATATTGACGATAATGATCTCATGATTATCTAAAAATATCGCCAGAGGCACGATATGACCAAAAATACCATCGATTATGAAAACCTAATGGGGTAAATGCATGCACTGCAGTGGGAGAGACCAAAAAATCCGTAGCTATGAATGAATACTCTGCACACGAGTGCTACTGTCTGTAGACAGGAAGGTGGGAGACAGAAAAGACACCTCCATTCTCTTCAGCTATCAAACTTGTGGTATTAAAAGCGGTAGAGCATTTAGTATAAGTATCAACAATCATAACTCCTCTATCAACACGCTGCCCACCAAAAATGTAAACAATCAGCACCATGAATCTCCTGATTTAGTTACAAGAGGGTATACAGAAAGCAACATTGTTTGACTACATTTTGATAACAGCCCTACAGGGCTGCAAGTTCAGCCTAAAATAGATTTATCTTCTTCATCACAAATCTGTTTTTCAACTCTGGCGATAAATCGTGTTATCGACAATGTTCTTTCCACGATAATCGAATGAGGTTCAGATCAAATTTCGCCACCCCTAGATTGCACACTGTACATGTAGTCGCTGGCATGACCTGGAAGGTACTGTAATAAGACAATCTGTGTTTGCAGACCAGTGCCCCTAATCTAAGTATTAATATTTATTTCCATTTAAAATTCCTATGTATTACTGTCATACTGTGCATTACAGGATTATAAATTAATTTTAAATTCTCATTTTTTCCATGTCAACATCGATGACAAGCATTTGGGAGGCACACCGAGAGATTCCCTGCCCCCTCGACCTCCGGCCAAAAGTCTGCCGTCTGTCAGCCGCCTGTTCCGTCACAACAAGTCTGTAGCACAGGAGTACACACCCAGGACGATCTCATTCCGACATTCGGAAAATTGTATCCTTTTAACATCATTGGTGAATCTTTTATATTTTGAGAAATAATGGAAACTTCAAATTTGGGTCATTCAAATTTTGTTTTGTTGATTGATCAATGTAAACATCAGGGTTTGTACCAGTCAGAGAATTTCTAGAAAGTCAGGAAATTTAATTTAAATACTTCTTGCAGAGCAAAAAGTCAGGGAAAGTTAAGGAATTCATCATTTTCTTCTGGAATTTCATGGAAAATCATTCATTTTAGACATTTTAAAAATGACCCGTGATTAGGAGTTCACTGGTGTTGCAATGATGTGTTTTTACAAGCTTTTAATATGTAAAAACGGTTAGGGAATTAGAGTTTTATGTTCTGGAAATTCAGGGAATAGTCAGGGAATTTTGAAAATGTGCAAGTGTATGAAACCTGAAACATTTCCCCATGATTGATTTTAAAAATAAATCATATGAATACTTTCTCATGTGTAATTTTTCATTTTTCAAAACAGCAAAAATATTCTTGATTTGTATTCATATTTGTAAAGTTTGATCAATTTCCTTTGTATTTCTCAGTTTTTTTTTCTGATTATATCAAATTCTTTTCAGTCATTAGTCTAAAAGGAAAATGTAATCTGTTGTTTTTTAAATGCATTGGACAGAAAAAGCATGGAAACTGATATTATGTAGTGCTTTTCTTTGCGATATGTTGCTGTCCAGAACAAAACAACATTACATGTACTTGAAGCCGTACTGATGAATACTATCAATAATAAGAAAATAGCTAAGAATACAACTGAATAGGAAATAGGCCTACACAAAGTATAAACATGCTAAGATTTGTGCAATGTACATGTATTGGTTACCCCATGGGCTTGGAACTATACAACAACATTATTCAATGAGGGACAATACCATATTCTCTTCGTTGATCGTGACTTCAGGGACTTTTAAAGTACTACACAATAGCTATTATTCTGATTTCCCTAGCCCAGGGGTTAAGTAAAATTTTGTTGAAAACCATTTTGCCACATTTTCCTTAATCTTTATTTGTCCAGCCATTCTTCAGAGTCCCCACTATGATGTGAAGAGCAACAAGCTTTACTTTGACCAGTGCTTCACGATAGAGAGTCAACTTGGAGAAGGATCTTTTGGAGAGGTAGATATTATCAAACTAAAGTTAACAACATTTGTAATAAGCCTGTTTATCCGATCCGATACCATCCAAGATTTCTCAGCGGTTTTGGCCCTCGGGACTAATCCGAGCCGATACTGAGATAACTTGATTCATGTAATTTCTCGATAAATGGTGGGGTAAAAACAAAATTGCACCTTCTTGCTGGGATTTTATACAATGGGGAATTAGTGGACCTTGCATTCACTTCTGTGTTTGTGCTTTAGCAGACTGATAATAGGCTGCAGAGATAAACGATCTCAGGGTTACCATTTTGACCTGTACTACATGTATTAGAAGAAGGTCAGTGAACTTGTTTCCAGGCATACAGGTGAAGGGTTGTCAGGCCTGGTGGGGAATATTTTATTTGCTCTATAGCATGGCTGGTCTACTCATTCAACCTCCCTAGTGCAACGTTGTGTGTACATAATGTATCAAGAAGATCCAAGTCCGGTAGGCCTTGACATTAGAGACTTTTCGCAAACGCGACGGGAGAAGAATAGGACGGTAATCTAAGCCGGAAATCGATGTGCGCATGCGTGTCCTCGAAAAAACCCCCGTCGCAGCCAAAACGAGAACCATCCTCTGGCAAAATAGCGTTCGGTCCGCATGTCCGAAGGATCAATGCAGCCAGCCAATCAGCGCTCTTTGTTCGAAGACGCTGGCCGGTTAAGCTCTTAAGTAAACATTCACACACACGTAGGTACACGTGTTTTCTGGACGCAATGGATGGAGTCGAACATTAGCTGTTTTGTCATGATTTCTCACTTTGTGTCTTGTTATTCTTTGTTATACCAGGGAGTATACAACTCCCTGGTTATACCAGTAGGCTCCGTGGTTATACCAGGGAGGGTGGAAGAGACAACTCGCTGGTAATACAACATAAATCAATAGAAGTAGATTTGAAGTACCATCAGCTGACCTTAGACAAGTCCACATTTTCAAGACAATTTATAGAAATGTGACAGGCAAGTTCGTATTTAATTTTAGATTCACCATCGTTAAAGATGTCTAGATCAAAGCAGTAGGATTCAATAATGTTGAAAGTCAAGGTTGCTTGGTGCGTAATAAGTACGATCGTTTCTTCATCCAAAACGTCGCAAACTTAAGCTGTAACTCGTACTCAATGAAGATTCAACATGTTGCAAATGGTAGGCCTACGTACACCACTGGCCAACATGTCAGTACTGACGTCACATGCGCTCCGTACGTCTCCATCCAAGCAAAAGCGAAACTGTCAAGAAATCGGAACGGCCGCGCGGTGCGGGGACCGTCACAGTTGGTTGATTCCGCGTTCTCTCGGCCTCTCCGTCGCGTTTGCGAAAAGTCCCTATTATCCAGACGAGACGGACCGAGCCGAGCATGTGGCCTCAAAATAACACCCTTAACTTGTAAACATTTAATCGCTTACAGTTTGATAAACTATTACGAAAAAAGATCCAATAGACCAATTACATGTAACAAAAAGGGTCCATAGACAATCGGTCTATCGGATCCTTTTGCATTTCACAATCGTTCTAGCGAACCCTTACCATCAATTGGTCTTTCAGACCCTTCTTGAAAATCAGTCTTCGGGAATTTTTCCTTGATAATCAGTCTATTGGACTGTAACCAATAAAAATTTTACTAAGGCCAAAGAGAGGGACTTGTTCCTAGACCAGGGTGCATCATACCCCAAAATTTTATGTAGCTGGGCAATTCCACGGTTACTAACGTTACATTTGGAGACACATTGACTCATTCCATGAGCTGCTATGATCTTATTATTGATTCAATTAAAAGTTTTTCGTTGTTGACAGAAGGTATACACCCTAGCCTTCTTTTATACCACATTAAAACTTCAGAAAAGAGAAATGGCTTCTGGCACACCTATGAAATGTGTCGGTTACTCACGTTACATAATTTGGACACGTATAAAATGAAAAGGGGTGTTTTTTTTCAAAAGTGTCCTTTTGTGAAGCTTTCTTCAAAAACTTTGGTACCAATTTTTAAAAAAAAACTGTGGTTAGGAGACATCCATAATATATAAAATATTGTGAGACATAACAATTTTTTAGAAATGTCAAGAATACCGGTTACCCACGTTACATTTTGTCCGTGCCATGAAAACCTCATGATTTTCTTCCGAACATGCATATTTTTGTTTTGATATGGTTGTCTACACAAACAACTAGTTAATTGCTTTAAAACTTACAAGTTGATTTTACAATCAAAATTTTGAATGAAATTCCATAGGAATATTGCACATATGGCAGTTCTGACTGTGATGCAGTCATACTGCTATAGCTTATTACTTGCGTTTTTCATTTAAAATCCTTTTTTGTCCTATTCTTTGAATTTGTTTCCTGAAGGTCTTTAAGGTGTTAAGCAAGGAGGATGGTAAACACTATGCCGTCAAGAGATCGAGGGACCGATTTAAAGGAGAATCTGACAAGTAAGTCTTGGTAAAAGGATTAGTTTCTTGGCTTTGTAACTACTTGCAGGTACCTTTCTCCAAACAAAACACAGATTTATAATGTTGTGTACCAATGTTGCTGCGACTCCCACAACTGTTCCATCGTGGTGACATCTCCTACAGTAAGATGGAGCCTTAAAGGGAGAAGGCACCAACAACTAACAGGCATAAGTTAAGAAAATAAATGACATTGTGAGTATTGTGAGAATTATGGTACATGGTGGCAAAAACAGCCTAAATAAGGGGTACTGTGTGATACTCACCCTCATCAAGGCCCTATAAATTAGTTAATTTGTGTTTATTTTACGTCTTAAAGTTTTACCCTAAGACAAAACTTGCAGAAACAGCTATAGGGGGAGGAGCTTATTAATTCAAACAGTGCATACATTACCACGGTGCGGCTAACACAAGTCACGTGGCATGCATTGGTCACGCGTGGTCAGCTCCCTGCAGTGCACGTGCAATCTGATTGGTTGGCAAGAACTCAAATATTTTCTTAACTTATACGTGTTACATGTAGTTGCTGGTGCCTTCTCCCTTTAAGTATGATTTCTTACTTGGTTCATATTCTTTTTTCTCTTTTTGTCACTCCACCGTATCACTGTGGGATCCTTAATGGTGTCCATCCGTCTGTCCATCTGTCCATCTTCCGTAATGGTTATGAAACTTAACCATGGGTTGTAGATGCCTTACAGGGACCTCAATATTATTTGGGGGTCAAAGGTCATCTATGTAGATCTAAGGTTAAATGAGGTCAAATCTAATGTTAACATTTACTTGCAAGTTTCTGCAGGGGATGGTAACTTTGTAACCACTAGCCCATCTTTAACCAAACTTGGATGGCAGATGCCATAAAGGGACTTCAATGTTATATTGGGATCAAAGAAGGTCAAAAGTCAGATGATATCAAATGTTAACCTCTTGCCTGCGAGATTCTGAAAATCCCATAGAGTTAACACAGGGCACATCCGGTTCCCGTAGCCAACGGGTTAATGTAATAGTCCAGGGATGTTGCCGTCACTTTTTTTTTTTCTTTTTTCTTGTAGAAGACGGCGATTAGAGGAAGTCAATAAGCATGAAAGTCTGTCCAAGCATCCCAACTGTGTGGAGTTCCACAAAGCCTGGGCAGAGAGAGGCCATTTGTACATCCAGACAGAACTATGTAAAATGAGGTAGGTTAGCATTGTAGATTTAGTGTTACAGTCCAATAGACCAAGGGTCCGATAGACCAATTATCAAAGCAGGTCCAGTAGATCCACTTTCAGAAAGATTCCCATAGACTGATTAACAGTAAGGGTCATATCTATAGACTGAATTCCGATAGACCGATTATCAAAAAGAGTCCATAAACCAGTTAACAGAAAAGGTTATAAACGCTGTATTGAATTGTATCAGATGACCGTGGTAGTAATAATGTGTAAATGCTATGATACTGACTGTGGTAAATGGTGAACCCATTTTCGTGATCTCTCACTGAGCAGCAATTGTAGCATCTGAAATTTAGTAACTGTGGCTGAATTCTTGTAATTTTTGTGTGTTTGTGTTTTCTAGTTTGCACCATTATGCAGATGAGAATCACAACATTCCAGAAAGAATCTTGTGGAGTTTCCTGGTCGATCTCATACAGGTAGGTTACTATGGCAACCAAACTCTGTCACACACTTTTATCTAAAGCTAACACAATTCAACTCTGAGAAAAAAAATGATATGAATAAAACACAAAATGAAGAATAAATTTGAAATTGGTTATGTGACAAAAATGGTGGAAATAATCATTGGAAAAAACACAAAATTTGATTTTGTTTTTACTGTACAAATTGAAATATTAAGCATTTGAAATGAATTCTAATTCTATAAAATAAGTTCATTTTCTAATTTATGTGGGCAGTGTTTACTGTTTAGTGATAGTTAAAAAAAAAGATTATTGATCAAATCAATGCAGTTGTTTTTATATAAAACAAGGTTCATACGGGTCAGGAAATTTCTGGAAAGTCAGGGAATTTAAAAAAATACTTTTTCCAGAAGCAAAAAGTCAGGGAATTCATCAATTTCTTCTGGAAAGTCAGGGAAAATCATTTATTTTAGACAGTTTAAAAATGCTTGCTGGTATTGCAATGATGTATTTTTACACACTTTAAATATGTAAAAATGGTCATGGAATTAGAGTTTTCTGTTCTGGAAAGTCATGGAAAAGTAGTGAAATTTTGAAAATGTGCAAGTGTATGAACCCTGTTAAAAAAAAAAAAAATTGCTGATGCTGGTACTTGCAGTAGTTGCAGCAAATTATAAACCACTTGATACATTCTGAATTATAATCGCCAGTAATTGCATTGTGGTTATCAGAAAAGTAACAGGAATCACTACTAGAGTTGTATTATTCCTTATATGTTGGCCCTTGCGGCTCATATTTTTGTATGTGAAATTGTTAAACATTGCCTATAATGCCTCCAACTAGTCCTACTTTTCCTGCTTTTTCCTACTTTTTGTGAAGATCCTAATTTTCCTGTTTTTCCCGTACAAATCCTTATTTTCCTACTTTTTCCTACTTTTTTTCAAAAAAGAATATGATTGGTTTGATATTTGTTTGGAGTTGAGTAGTCTTCACATGTTGTTGCTGAGAGTACTGTAACTATGATCATCACCTGTTTGTGAAGGAAAATTTGCTTCCGCGGATTTCCACATTTTTTGCCAATCTTAGTGGGTTTTTTTCGAAGTATTCCACATGTTTCCGTTTTCTTCGGGGTTGATACTGCAAACTCCATACTTATAAATATCCTAGTTTTTTGTATTTGCTCCTAATTTTCTCCTACTTTTTTCAACCAAGCAGAGTTGAAGGCCTGTAATCTGTTTTATGTTTGTTTCTGTCTTTCTACAGGGGTTGAGACATATGCATGACCATGACCTCCTTCATCTCGACATCAAACCAGAGAACATCTTCATTTCCTACAATGGTGTCTGTAAACTGGGAGACTTTGGACTATCGGTCAAGATACGCCAGGTTAGGCTTTCAGACATTAACCTGTTTTCTTCCGAGATTTGTAACTAGTGCTGGGTGATATTTTGATAATATTGAAATCATTCAATGTTGAAAAAATATTGAATACACGAAAATGATCTCTTGATTATTTCAAAATATCGCCAGAGGCACGATATAGCCCCAAAATACCATCGATTATGAAAACTTAATGGAGTAAATGCATGCACTGCAGTGGAAGGGACGAAGAAATCGCTATAGCTATGAATACGATGCACATGAGTGGTACTGCCTGTAGTCAAATAGGTAGAACTAGGGAGGTGGGGATATAAGAGAGACCTCCATGCTGTTCAGCTATCAAACTTGTGGTATTAATAGCAGTAGTGCATTTAGTATAATTGTCAACAAACATAACAACTCTGTCAACACACTGTCCACCAAAAATGCTACATGTATTTATAAACAATCTGCACCATGAATCTTGTGATCTAGTTACAAGAGGGTCTATAGAAAGCAACATTGTTTTCACTATGTTTTGATAACAGTTCTACAGGGTGCACTGTCAATTTAAGCCTAAAATAGACTTACCTTCTTCATCACAAATCTGTTTTTCAACTTGGACAATAAATCATGTTATCGATGATGTTTTTTCCACGACAAATCAAATGAGGTTTAGGTCAAATATTGCCAACTCTATCTGCAACTCTTCCGGAGTTACATGATAAACCTGGTTCCCGTAGGCTACAGGTTAACCCCCTGGAGATATTAGGCTTATACAGAAGCCAGGGTTCAACACTAGCACTTGCCCTCTTGCTCGGGGCAAGTAGAAATTCATGTCTGGGAAGTGACATATCAAAACATTAAAGTTTAGTTGCCCGATTAGGCAAGAACAATTTTGACAGTCAATTGGGGAAAACATGTCCAAAGACGCACCAAAAGTGAACAAAAATGTTGTTTTCAGGTACAGTAACTTACAAAATTTCATGATTTTGTTCATTAGTCTTTATTTTCTGTGAGTCTGTACAGTGTGCAGTATTCAGGTCCCATTTCATGTGTCATTGATGATGGGTTGTGCAGGATTGTGGTGAATCACACATTTTGCAACACCCAGAATTAAATAACAAACTTCCAACGCTATAAAAAGGCCTTAGTGGTTAAATATTAGTAAGAAGTAATGATTGTTAATTTATTTTTTATTGTTTTCATATTTGGACAAGTAAGCATCTGAAAATAATGATCTTACTTTCCCTGTGGGCAAGTAACAAAAAACAAAAAACAAAAGTAGTGTGGAGCCCTGCAGAAACCCATAAATTCTTTTCAGGCAAACATTGGATTTCTGTACAAGTGTCTCATGTAGAAAGTACACATTTTTGACCAGTACAAATAAGGAAAATCAACATTCTTTGTAGATTTTTCATTTAAAAAAATATAAATTCTTGAGTTTGCAAGAAAAAGCAGGGGATGTTGTGCCATAAAATACTGTGAACCCTGACAAAAACAACAAATTAAAAAAACAAAAAATCAAAAGATTGTTAATTTATATTTTGTGTGTGTGTTGTAGGGTGAAGTTCTAGATGCCCAGGAGGGGGATCCTAAGTACCTTGCCCCTGAACTGCTGCAGGGCAAATTTGGCAAACATGCTGATGTCTTCAGGTAAGCACAGGGTAACAGGAATTGACCAAAGTTCCATGAGATTAGAGGGCCACAAGACCAAATATATTTTTGTTTTCAAAAAGGTGCCAACAACAAGTGATGGATTTGTATGGTGTATCTTCAGATGCACCCTTTTTGCCAAATAGAGACCAGTTTTCCTTAAAGCATATTTTGATTCTGATTTGTTATATCGGATAGGGCTTGATGGGGGCCTCTAATCTACTACGCAGAATTGTGAAATTCATTGATAATGCAAATATATGCATATTTATTCAAAAGAAATGCTCCAAAAGAGGCTTGTTTATCTTTATTTCTCTACCAGTTTTTCTTCTGTTTCTACTTTCTGATGAGTAGAACATTGAATTGGAAACTTTGATGACCTACACCTTTCAGAAATTAGAGCTATCACAGCCTTTTCAGTAACAAGCACTGTTCTCCCAGAGTTCCCCCAACTACTACTATTACCCTGGTCACTGGGATACAGTTCTAACCTGCACAAAGATGTGCACCATTTCTGCTCCCTGGGGAGTATATTTCAATTTCAATTTATTTTTCATATTTCTCAAAAGAATGACATTTGTAACTATATAACATGCATACAATGACATTAAAAAAAAAATGACGATATAAGTATTAATACAATTTACAAATTAATCAGTTATAATCAATATCGGATATAGGCAAGCGAAATCATGAGAAATATGATGGAACCTACATAAAAGAAAACTTGTACAGTAGTATACAGTAGTATATTGTACATTGCATAATTTTTAGATGTGCTTCTTTGTTTTTGTAATTATTTTAACATGCAGTCTTGGGATCACAATTCTGGAGTTGGCCAGTGATCTGGAACTACCTCGAAATGGAGAATCGTGGCATGAACTGAGAAATGGTAAAATACCATGGCAGCTGACGGCAGGTAAGCTCTACAATAATTCATCATTTGACACTAAACTCTGAACTAATGTTGTTTTACAGGGTGGCCCAGAAAAAAAAATAGTACAGTTACATTAAGTTATTCCTCAAATTAATTGCTCACCTTTATTTGGTTCATCTGATAACCTACGCACAAGCTAGTTTAGTAACGTGTAATTTCTATAGGACGCGTCATTACTGCTTTACAGCTAGAAAACTCTAAAGGAAAGTAATGAAGCTAAAATTGATGATCTAAGTGTTGTCTTGCTTAGAAAAGGAGACCACTATAAATAAATGAGGGAAAATATAGTAACTTTTTGTTTGATAATAAAGGGGAAAAAAAAATAAATTGAGGTACTATTTTTTCTGGCCACCCGTAGCTGCATTATCCTTCAGCTTGAATATCAATCCTTCATTTCCGAGTAAGCAGAATCCTCCCAGATTAAGAGGACGTCATTGAGAGAATGATGCATTCTGATTTCACCCTAAGCACCTAGCAAGCAAGCATCATAATGGGCAAATCAGTCAATCAGCAATTAACCACTCAAGTCAAATCAACTAACTATCAATCAATCAATGCAACTTATCGAATGACCTTCAATCAATTAATTTTCTGTGTTGACAGGGATTCTTCCCAAATTTTAAAGGGAGTCATTTAAGAATGAGCATGCGACTTCACCCAGAGACCTAGCAAGGCAAGCAAGAGCATTTGGTCAGTGGTCAATCCAGCAATCAACAATTCAATCATCAATCGTCACTCTTTCTTTATGACAGGAATCTCCCCAGAATTACAGAGAGTCATGTGAGAGAATTGATGCATCCTGACTTACAGAGACCATTGTAAGCAAGAATCATTTGACAAGTCAGTCAATCTATCAATCCATCCATCCATCAATCAAATCCATTCAATCAATCATCAATCAGTCAATCTAATCAATTAATCATTGATCTTCAATCAATCCCTCTTTCTGTTTTGACAGAATCTCCCCGCATTAAAAGGAGTCATTGAGAGATTGATGCATTCTGACTTCACGACAGAGACCTAGCCTGGCAAACCTTATGGAGTGAGACCATCTAACAGAAGACAATCGGCCTGGCATGAGGAGGAGAAGGGCCTTGCAGCATGTGGTAAGTGTTGGGTTATTGCTCCTTTGCGCAAGTGTGTTGGATAGCATCCATCATCAGGGTTTCCGCAGCCTTGGAAATTAGAGGAAAAACCTTGAAATGATTTTTTCCCTTCTTCCAGTCCCATCGGAATTTCCAGAGCTGCCCAAGTAGTAACTGATTTTCAGTTATTTTGTACTGAAATCTGATGAGAATACTGAAAGATTATGCAAATACTGATTTCAAAATTGTGATATTAATGCTTGCTAATTACATGCCTGCAGACGATACGGATAATTAGCAAAGTACGATTTCAGTCTCATCAAATAACGTGAAATGCCTAAAAGAGTGACAGCTCTGATTGATAAAAAGTCTCTCAAATCAAGGAATATATTAGAGAATTTTGTTTGTCAAGTCTCCAAGTTCTTGCCTCATGTCCATACTTGAAATGATTTACTGAAAAAGCCCCCCCCCCCATTTTTTTTTTCAAAGTTTAGTAACTATAGAGATTTGACCATTTATGAAAATAATTTGCTCCACCGCTATTGTTGTCGATTTTGCTAGTAAAAAGAAAGAAATTGGCAGGCAAGAAAATGTTTTTTTTTTTTTTTTCAGCATTGTCGGTCCCTACCCTTTGCTTGTTGGATGCTTTGGCTGAGATAGTTTGCTGTCCAAAAAGATGCAAAATTTGCAGTGTAAATATTGCCCAACGGGTTTTGCCCTTTTTTCGCGCCCTTTTTTTTACCCTGACGCCACCCCTGCATTGTCGCATGTGTTCATGTCTATGTTATGTTATTTCTAGTGACATTTTCCTGTGGAATTAAATGGTGTGAACTGATTAATTATCAGCAACGTGTGGCACGCGTCAGCACACAAGTTTGAACGGAAAAGAGTAAACTTTTGACCACAAAAATTTCACTGCAGAAGCTTTGATAGAGTGTACTTTTATTCTAGAATAGATTTTGTCCCAATTGGGACTCTTCCATTCGTTGACCTTCCCTTTATCAGTATATGACTGACACAAATGTTTAATATTGAGCCTACATAATCCTTCATGCTCTAAGTGTCTCTGATTAAATCATTAATAGCTTTACTGATAAATTGATAAGTTAACAGTGACATAATTTAGTGACTTGTAAAAGAGTAAAAATCTATAAGATATCCAGTGTGAGGCCTTGTCTATATTCTCCCAGGAGACCTACTGTGTCAAAGGTTCAACTAATTGATACCAGACCAACCTTATAAAGCGAGGGAGAGAAATGTTGAGAGTGCTAACAACATTAGCCCTAAGTAAAAGGATACATATACTATTGCCATCTTATTGATGCTATAGGGATATTACATTGTTATGAAAATATTTTGTTCATATTTTGAATGCTAGGATGTTCATTTGTCTATTTAATCGCTATTAGGTATCCCAGATATCAAAGTTTGACAGTTTTTCATATTGAATTTACACAATGTTAACTCGTGTGTTTAATCACAAATTTTACATCTCCATGTCCAATTTAAACTGCCATGCTTGTTCTTCCTGTGTGTATAGTGGAAGACGTTTATAGGATGGGTGATGGCGGTGGCCACCTTCTTTATCAGCATTCTCTTCCGACTGTTGCCTCCACTAAAGTGTTTCCATGGCAACCGCTCCACAGACAGCATCGATGTTTCCATTGACAGACACAGACATCCCTCAGCGTGGGATCTCAGCTATTCTGATGGTAGGATAGATATATTGATCAGTTGTTATCTCTTGAAATGTAAACAAAAAATTAATTAATCAAATGAATCAACAGGGAAGAATAAATAAATTCATTACAGGGAAGCAGTTACAATTTAAATTCAAAATGGTCAATTTCCTCTCAACTCAATCACATCACTACCTTTGCTTTGAAAATTTTACAAATTAATGTTTGTGAATTGCAAAATTTTTATTTTTGTTTTTGAATTGTGATCCTTAATTACTAATTTTTA
>JZLH01S0006031.1:8207-28152 GCA_001188425.1 Eucidaris tribuloides | reverse complement strand
AACACGCGGAGTAGGGCTAGGTGGCGGCTCAAGACTTCTTTCACAAATTTGAAATTAATCAATTATGCAAATTTTAAAATTATCGAATTATGCAATTTATGCAAATTTTTCGAACATCCACAAAAATGCATTCTTATTTCTCAAACAATTTTAATTGTGAATTACTTTATCTTGGTAGGGACTGAGTTTTATGCACATTAAATTCTACACAGGATTTTGAAATTATACTCCATTAATAATTATTGGTAATTTATGCAAAATTAATCAAAAATAACAAAATGCTTCTTCTCTCAATTTCTGACCGATTTTCATTTCTGTTTGATTTGATTTGATTAGGGCATAGGTGGAGGGCTTCAAGATTCTACACAAATATTGTGAAATTAATCATTATGCAAATTTAAATTAATCAATATGCAAATTTTATGAAATTTATTCAAAATCACAAAATAACAATTTGAAAGTAAATGTTGCTCTTCATTCAGTTCCTCAACCAATTTTGATTTCGTTTGCTTATCTGGTAGAGCTAAGCTGTGGTACACTAAACTCTTACAGAATGTTCTTTAACTGTTGCTCCATTAATTTATGGTAATTTTGCTCAAATTATACTTCCTAAAACTAAACAGAAATTCATTTCGACGTTGATTCGATATCAAGTACCTATATAATTTGGTTCCATTAATTTGCTTTTCCAAACAAAAATCCAGTATGGTATGCCCGGAAGGGATCCGGCATGCAATCATATATTAAATTCAATGTAGTTATTATTATTTTTTTTATATATTATTTATTTTTTTTTTTTTATCGATGTCCTTCCAGGCCGATAGAAACTAATATTGTTTTCACTCGATATTTTTTTAGTATTCATGTTCCTTCCGGCGACATTCAAATTTTATTCTTTCACCAGTATAAATTGTACACATGAAATTTCGGATATATGAGTTGGCGAGATGCGGATGAGCGCTAGTCATTGACGTTTTCTAGTTATACATTTGTATTTCCTTTTCCAGATGACTGTTTTGAGAATGATATATCACACAGTTCCTTGGGTTGCCCATTGTCCAGTAGCTCATTTTCAAGTGAGGAAGATCATAATAGTGCTTTACAGGGCAATGCCCTCAACAACAGGTAAGTAAAATATGCAGGTGATCCTGTATAAAATAAATTGATACGATGATGACATTGCGATTTAATCGTAAGCATCTTGGAGAAGCTCAATACACTTAGGCCCTGGTTACAATGACATAAACGTTCTGAGAACGGTCTCAGAACGCTTCCATTAATCATCTCGGAACGGGTTTGGACCTGCACTTGTGTGGTTATATTGCCGTCACATGCGCCGTCTCATGTTCAGTAAAAAGGGGGTTACCGCTGGCAACGATATAACCATGCCCATTGGGTGTCAAATGTCTCTCCGTACTTCGGTTCACGTGTTTACTTATGATACATAAATTCCTGTGCTGGACCGGTTTCGGAACGCTTGTGTGGTTACACCGCGTTCAAAATAGTCTGAGAATGGTCTCAGACGACCTCTGGAGCTGGTCCGACAAAAACGCTTTTGGAACGCTTTTGGACCACTTTTGGGTCGGTTATTGTGGTTACACCGCGAGTGAACCGTTCTGAGACCGTTCTCAGAATGCTTTTGACTTTCGGTGTCACCGGGGTCTTAGTTGGGCTCCTACTTAGCTGAACGAGGAACTTCAAATTGATTTCTTGCTCCATGTTTGTGCAACCTGTAGTATAATTGTGATGGAGTAAAGCAGTGATGTGCCACACAACAGCCCGAGGAAGGGGTACAGAGTGAGATAGGTGAACGATATTATAGCAGAATGTTGATGAGATGTTGGGCAACACAGTGACATGGGCTGTCGGTTGATTGAATTACATCATAGGCATAGATTTTACAGCATTTCTTTTATGTCACACGTCATATTAACTCATTAAGAAATGTAGCTTTTAAAAAAAAAATGGATGAAGGCCAGTGTATTCATTTAAATTTCTAAGTAATTCAGTGATTTTTTTTCTGAGTATGGTAATCACTGATTGTAGTGGGAAAAGGAGTGCATGAGAAAACAGTGAAATAAGACTTGTTCATGTGTTCAATATGCTGAAAAAGTCATGAAAAAACCTAGATAGTATTTTCTCCATGTTTGTGTAAAAAAAATGTATAATGTTTCCACTGATGAATTGATTCAAAACTGTATCAAATCAACTCCTTCTCCCACTTGTGGAGGCACTGTTTGGGTTGATTAGTGCAACAAAATGATTTAAAACAAGCATAACGGATATTTGTTTTTTTCTTTTAATTCAAAAATCACCAACCGTGGTTTATAGTTCTGTTGTTCCTGTTTCCAATTCCAGAAGCTTCCAGGTACCAACAACACCCAAGTTAACGAAGAACATCCGACACTACTCACCTCGCAGCTCCTCCCCTATATCCAGTATGCCACCGTCTGTCAGGTAAGGTCAAATGTCATGCACACAGCAGCCAAATTATTCTGGGCTCATTCTGATAAAAGGACATTGACATGATGGAGAAAAGTCAAAACTGTCAATTGAACTTGACTACTTCAGATGAAACAAGCAAGCATGAACATACCAGTATTGATTCTAGAGTAGTTTTATCCCAAAGAAAGCACTTCTTCCCATCCTAGTATTTTCCTTTAATGTTGGTAAAAAGTACTGAGTTGCTGATGCGATCTCCCTCCCACATTCTGTACATGCCAAATATATTGCGATGGTTTTATTTTTGCAAACGATAAATTGTTATGAATTGACCATCTTTAAGCAAAATTGAATAATATATGGTGTATACAGTATGTTATACTAATAGTGTCACTGGGTTCAATAAGTCAAAAATATGCTTAAACTCTTACATAAGAAAAATGTGAAAATACATGCAGAATAGGAGCTTTTCAAAAATGTGTGGTAAACAAAGTTGATTCACGCCAATTAGCAAAATGCACCATGAACTTACCAATATCAAGATTTTCCATGTTTTGTTTATATTGAGGAAATACACATCATCATTCGTCCTGTGAAGACTGAATAAGAAAGGAAACGTCTTTGCTTCATTTCAGATGCATACTGGAAATACACATTCATTAAACTAGGGTGTTTTAAAAAATGACCCGTGTTCATACACTTTTCAAGAATGAAAATACGTATGTTCGTTCAAAGAATGTTTATCGGGTGGTCCCCAATAAAGTAACAGTACAGTTATGATTATTTCCAAAAGTAATTGCTCATTATAGTTTATTTGATAGACTATTCTTTGATGAGTGAAATGACACCAAAATCATCTCTTTTAATTTGCCTAGGTACTTTTCATTTTGAGGCCATTTTTGTGAACCAATATAAATTTGGTATGTGTGCTCCTGTTTACACGTAATATCTATGGGACGTCATCAACAGAATTCATTACTGCTGTACAGTTGGAAAAGCTGAAATGTACTTCTTTGCAAATTTGAAATATATGCTCTAAAATGAAAAGTACTGAACAAATATTTACGATCTAAATGTTGGAATGTTCAAGAAAGAACAGGCTATCAGATGAATGAAAAAAATAGCAATATTCCTTTGATTACGAAGGGAAAAAAATACTATGTTCAATTTTTGTTATGGCCCACCGATTATTTAACATGAACTCGCAAAAAGTTTATTTGTTTTCTCTCACATTAGGATGAGTCCGTATGGGAGTCCCAACATCAGTTTTGTCCGCGGCCTCCACCCCAGACACACCCCCACAAAGACACCGCGAGGAACGCCCCGGGGGACTCCGAGAGGGACCCCCCAGGGGACTCCCCAGGGAACACCGTGCAAACTGAACTTCAGCTGCATGTTGGATGAAGAAGACCAAGAGGAACGACCTTCCATGATAGAACCGAGGAGTTTGAGTATGGTACGTAGAAATCAGGGTTGCCGGTTTTGTATGCCCCCCCCCCCTCCCCCACTGATGAAGTCTTGTGGGGGTATTAAGTGTTGCCCCATCCTTCCGTCTGGTCATCCGTCAGTCCTTCCTTCCATCTGTCCACCTGTCCTTCCGACCGACCGTCTGTCCATCCCCCGACTTGGTGTCTGTGCTATAACTTTAAAAAATATATGATGGATCTTAAATATTTTTGGTATGACACCAAAATACAGGTCAAGTACAAATTCAGAGTCCACAGGTCAAAGGTCAAAGATCACAGCTCATTATATACGCAAACTGATTTCTGGACGATAACTTAATGAATGCTGTATACATGTAAGCTGTTATTTTCGCAAGGGTTGTATTTTCTCGAATTTCGCGAGCCAGACCCTCGCGAAAATTTCCACTTCAATTCATGTCTATTTATAGTAATGACAACATCAGAAAAATTGTGAAAATACCGCATCTAGTCAAAAAACGTGAAAATAACTGCACACGAAAATAATGGCTTGTACAGTATTTGACAGATTTTAACAAATTTGGGTCAGTAGGATGACACTTAAATACAGCTCAAGTTGGAATTCGGAGTCCGCAGGTCAAAGGTCACAGTTCATACAAATTGGTTTCCACATGCGGATATTCACTTGAAATATTTCGAAAGCAGAAACTACTTCCTACATTTCTTATGGCAAAAATTTTGGGGTCCCCTGACTTTTGTCTTTTTCATAAACTTCTCAAATCTGGAAGTGTTTCATTGTGTGTGATTTTCAGTCCATCAGAAGATATTGGATTATCTAATATACACAGGAGGGAGAATTTTTCACCATTTACCAAAACTATAGAGTATGTGTGCATCAAACTAGATTTCAAATGGTCCTACTTCTCCTACTTTTTTGTGAAGATCCTAATTGTCCTACTTTTTATGAAACAAAAAACCCTCAGTGCTCTTTACATTTTTTTGCTAGGAGTAATGTAACTTCCATCATCACCTGCTTGGAAAGGAATTTTTTTCCTGCAGATTTCTGCTTTTTTTGCCAATTTTTTCCACATGTTTCCATTTTCATCAGGGTTACTACTCCAAACACTTTTTATAAATATCCTACATTGCTTTCCTCTTACTTTGGTGGGTTAAATCCTACTTTCCTCCTACTTTTTGGAGAATTTTGCTTCTAATTTCCTCCTACTTTATCAACCAAGCAGAGTTGAAGGCCTGCAACATCTTTTGACATAACATATAGAGGGTATTATTCCATCTTGCTGCAAACATATACCTTCCATTCATACTGTGATTACAATATTGTGCATTTGACTTTTATTTTCTGCTTTATATTTCATTTCAGGAATTTGAACAAGTGGGAGACAATTCTGATATTGACTGAACGTAGAGATGACATGGTTGCCATGGTGATAAGAATAATCTACAGATTTGTGCTTCTGGTAACTACCGTACTCAGCGAGGTTTTTCACCAATACTTTGGCAGTTCTCAGACAACGTGCAAACAAAGAAATTATTAGAATAGAAAAAGGGAAATGTGTTTAATTTAGAAAAATCACTTCAATCATTTTAATTTTTTTATGATATGTTTTACCCTCTTGGGCCTGGTTATAAATGGTTCTTCATGCTGGATACATATTATTTCATAACATGTCAAGTATGTTGGGATAGTAACCCAATGAGCAAATTTTTTTTTAGATTAATGTTAATTGAAGAAAAAAAATAAAATGTTTTTTTTTACACATACATCGTGGGTTAAAGTGTTGTGTTATATATAAATCTTGTGGACAATACTATACCCTTACTGACATTGTCGTTTTTATAAAAATTTAATGATTTCTTGTATCATTTATATTAATTTTTTTAAACTTTTATTATGCCAAAGTCATAGATCTGCACCAAATAATACACATAAAGTCCATAGAGGTTTAAATCTTTGGCACATTAAGAGTTAAAGGTAAATGACATGATTGGGGGTAGTCCTCAACTTGGGCTGAAACTACTCTAGAATCAAGTAAACTATTCAAAGATTCTCCTGTGAAAATCTTGTAGTCAAACGTTGACTCATTCTAAAATAAACAATGTCAATATCACTCATAGTACGGAAACCTACTGTGTGGCTCTCTATGGGGCTTATTTTTATCGTCCCCAGATAAAATTAAGATACTCCTATGTTTATGCTTGATTCTCCTTAAGTAAACAAATTACAGACAAATCCTCCCAGGTGGGAGATCCACTCCTGCTAGTGTATAGTTGGTATATGTGACCTGTCACCACGATACCCTGATTAAGTCGCACATCTTATGAAACATAAACATGAAAAAAAAAACTACTTTGGGTGAAAAATATAGAGATGCAAACTTTTGCAACATGTGAAGGTCATAAAAATTTTGATTTTATAGGACACTTCACTTTCATACTTCATATCATAATAATGATATTTGGCATTTTCCTTCCATTTGGGCAATGCGACTTTATCAGGGCATCGTGGTGACGGGTCACATATATTTCAACACATTTGGTTCTGGAGGCATTTTCAAGTGTTCCCAATCATGTCACTAACCTTTAAATGCAGTGTATGGGAAGTGTACAGTACCTTTTTCCTCCATTTAAGCAAAATACTAAATCATAAGATGTCAAATAATTACATGTACATAACAAAATGTAAACTCGTTCCCCATTCCCTACAACCCACCTGAAAATGTCAAATTTGTCACAAATCTCAAAGGTAATTCTGTCATTTTTATGATTTATTACATTATAGCTGTTCCTCTCCTATGAAATACTTTGGAATGCTAACATATTTTTTCTATTCTTTTAGCACTGAAATGTAAAATTCCTCCAGTGACTTTTCAGACGTTTATTACTATTGTTTTAACCCTGAAAGGCAGGGAACCAAGTTGGAAAGCATATTCCTAAAATTATTACTTTCATGAATATAATCCAATGTAGAAAGAAGTGTTCTCATTCAAAATGCTTCTATTTATCATAAATTGATAAAAATGAAGGCAAAAATGATTAATATTCAGTGAGATCGTGTTTTGAGAGATAACATGTGATTGTAAAATAATCTTTTCTTTCGTTGTACGCTCATAAAACAATTACAATTTATCTTTCTAAGTTCTATCAGGAAAGCCAAAAGACAGACGGGGAATAGTCTAAACAAGTTTGGAAACATGTTGGAACAAATAGCCAGAACGTAAGTTTGACCTTTAAACATTTCTGTTCAGTAGGGCTTACTGTTTCCTCTGCATTAGATTACTAAATAGAAAAGAATTGGCCCACTGTTGATCATAATTTATGAGCACATATGTATTTATTCTGTAATATTTTGTAACTGTCACACACATTTATATCATATCAAACAAATGTCAAAATTTGTACACCACATAAGTAATTTCCCACAATTAATCACCTTATATGGAATAAAATGTAAATAAGGAAAGTATAGATGTAAATATTTGGTATTTTTGCACAATTAATTGTCTAGGTATGATAAACCCAATATTGGTTTACAATACAAATTAATATATAATCAGAAATTATAAGATAATGTATTAATCACTAAGATGTCGGCCATTGACTGCGCGAACATGACGAAAATCAGCACACACATTGCCACGATATAATCTGAAAATTTGTAAGATTTTTTTTCTTTAAATTTGTTTTTAATTAATTATGCTAATTCATGCATAATTTATGCATAAAATCAGACCTTTTTGTTCCAAATCACTAAGTAGAGTGCAAAGGAAAAAATTCCTGAAACATCGTGGCGATAGCTTTCTGCGTTGAAGGTAAATCACGGAACTTCGAGAGGGGGGCCTCCATCCATAATGCACCAAATGATGTATTTTAAGCTTAAAATGTTAGAATTGCCCCCATTGTAGCAGAGGACATGTTACCTATACCCCTCCCCCCCCCCATCCCCATCCACCACTGAGGTTCAAAGGTGATTACTATTTTGATCTCTCTCTTTTATCTCTTTCTGTCTTACTTTCCTTTTATGGTAATCATAAAGTTGTTATACGCACAATAATGATCAAACAAATATACAGTACAACTTGTTCCTGAACAGACAACAAGACAAGTCAAGACTTGGTACGCAAACGTCATGTTGACAAGACCATAACTCATGCTTACGTGAGTAAACAAACCTTTGTCTATTCACGTCTGAGGTTACCATGCCAACATCCCATTGAAATTGTTTGAACAAACCCCAGAATACGGCAACAGAAACGACTGATTATTATTAAAGGCAGTTCATCTCTTTTACGTTCCTACAACTCGACGTACGTTTGGCAGAAGGGACCTAGCATATGTTCCCGGCAGAAGGGCCTTAACAGTAAATTTTCTGTAATTTGAGATATATTGGCTTAATGTATCCCCGAACAGAGTTCGGAGGATTCTATGGATTTGGCCTCGTCGCGCCGCGTCTGCCGCCGCAGAGATTTTCTTTTGAGCACTCTACTGGCTGCAGTTCTTCTCGGATCATCTTCAAATTTGGTATGAAGGTGTATTATGGTAAAGCAAAGACGACTATTGTTTTTGGTGGTGGCACCCTCGCTTGGTCCGTCTTTGTACACAAAAAGGTACATTTTTCAGGGTCTGCTTGTGTGCACGATACTGGCCGCATTTGTCTACGGATTTTTTTCAAATTTGGTGTGCAAGTGTATCATAGTCAACTCTAGACACCTATAACTTTTGGTGATGCTGCCCCCAATGTTCTGCCTTTTACAGGGTAAAAGGTCAACCTGATAGGTCAAAATTTGCAAAAATTATATTTTTTCAATTCGTTGTTACTCAAAGGATTTTATTCAAACTTGCTGTATAGGTATATGGGTGGTCATTCTACATGTAGATCTAGGCCACATTAGTGTTCGGTGACAGCGCCCTCGAGTGTTCCGACTTGGGTGCCAGGTCACAATACTTGATGTCCTCTATCGGCCACATTTCTTATCCGATTTTATTCAAACTTGCTTTGGAGGGATTGGGGGGGGGAGAATGTCATTTGCATAACAATAGTTTTCATGACAGCGCCCTCATTGTTACGACTATTAAGGATGCCACATGTTGTCATATTCTAATTTATCCAAATGGGGATGAAGGGACGGTTCGGGGATAATGTGCTCGAAAGTCCCCCCGCCCCCCCCGCCCCCCCCCCCCCCCCCCCCGAGTGCTCTAGTTTGATATTTGCACTTAAACAGACTGACAGAAGGATCTAAAAATATCATGATAACTTGATTTCATGTGAAAAATAACAATGGTTTTCAAGTGAAGAGACAAATGAAGTGTTAGCCCTTCTTCGAGAACATAAGCTAGGGCCCTTTGTTGTCCGCATACAACGAACTTAACACTGTATAAATACACTGGGTATATAAAAGAAACTACCATCTAAGAACCTTCGACGAAGAATAGGAGCTAGAAACTCAATTCAATTTTAGTGGAATTATAGGGAACATTAGAATCTGATATCAATTGTCTCATAGAGACAAAAATTCCTCATATAGAGCGTACACTTATTAGGGCCTAAGATTTCGGCACATTTTTCAAATTCTAGGTAATTACTGATCCTCAGATTTCACAGCCATGTCCTTCATCAACAGCCTCAGGATATGAGTGATTTTGTTTCTGTGTTGCTGGAAGAGTTCAAATGAGATTCCCTACCTTTAAAGGTAAATGACATGATTGGGGGTAGTCATCAACTTGGGGTGAAACTACTCTAGAATCAAGTAAACTGTACAAGGATACCACTGTGAGATTTTTGGTAGTCAAAAGTTGACTCGTTCTAAAATAAATTCTATCTGTATGCCTTGTGACAGACAAATCTGTTGTGTATAGGGTTTTATGGGAGGTATTTTTATCGGGGCACGATAATACTTGATTTGGCTTAAGTAAACAAATTCAAGATAAATCCTTCCAACCAGGAGATACACTCCAGCTGGTGTATCCATTGATGTATCTTTCAACCAGTTTGGTTTAAGAGGCATTTTTTTGTTTCTCCGAATCATGTCACTGCCCTTTAAGTCAAGATTGAATAAAGACAGCTGCTACTGTGTGAAAACAAATTGACTTTGAGCTGGGTACGTTTAAGTGGTATACTTTGCAGTAATAACTGTCATAATTGAGACCATGAAATCCGGGAACAATACATAAAACCTGTTGATATTTGATCCCGAGTAAAGGTCGAGAATTTCTCTCCCATTGGGAATATATTCCAGAATAGATTTGCTTAAAACATCCCCTCCCTCTTACCCCCCCCCCCCCACCTGCCCCAATTTGCTGATGGTGTTCTTTGCCTTATGGTAGGCTGTACAGGTGAACTTTTGCAATGCGTACAAAGCTCAGGTTAAATGTTTTTCTTATTGTTCAAAGAGGGCAAAAATTTGTGTTCAAGTACAATATACTGCTATTGTAAAACAACCTTAAGAAATAATAGATTTACCCTCCCCCCCCCCCTAAAAAAAAACGGTGTTCACTTGAAATGCCTCATCTCTTTGATGTGACAGATTTTAAGAGCATAAGCAAACAACTAATACATGAATGTCAAACTCCCCTTTAATAAATGTGAGTGCTCAGTTAAATGTTGTGTTGTGAAATGCTGTCACTAACAAATTATTTTAAGACTTCATTTTTTAGATCGACATGTTGATTAAATTACAGTGAAATGAAATTCTGAATAGGAGTAGTTATTCATTTATCAATGATTGATCAGAAAAAGAAAGATAGTCATCAGAGTAGTACAATTTTGCTGTTTCTCTTAATTGTTTCAGCCATTATTGTCAGAAAACCTCAAGTTAAATTAAAAAATTGAGTTTCTCTGTGTCGTCTAAAAAACGGTTGAAGATCAAGAACAAGAGACAATAGTCTGAGACTGAGACTTTAAAATGAAGTTTGTTGAAAAAAGAAATGATTGCTGTGAATTTCTCTTAACCTGGAACAAAGTCATGTGTAAGAAAATGATTGCAAGCTTGTCTGAGAATTCATTTAGTTTACCTACTTGAAAGTATGCAGAACTTCATTGCATGTTAGCTTAGTGGAATAGTATTCATGCAGGTGAAGGAGTTATAAGCCTAACAGAATTCTGTTTTTCCGTACCAAATTTATGGAGATAATTTTTTAACATTTCTTATGCAACACCCAATTGGATGGCATAGATATTATTTAGGCTATTTAGGCACAGTCTTATTTTATGATTCACTTTAGTTCTTTATCAAATTTCATTTTATTTGTCATGTTCTATAAATGTACAGTCCTGTACTGTTGAATAATTTTGTTTTAACTTGCATATATCTGTTTTTATTATCTAAAGTTTCCTTTTAACTAACAGTTATTGATGAGTAGCAATGCTTGAACAAAAAGGACCAAAGTATGCTTTTGAGCACACTTCATGTGATTTTATTTTTGTCATTGATTTTTTTTTCCTGTTGCTTTCTTATTTTAGGTCAGTCAGTTGCAGCCAGGGGTGCAAATCCAGGGGGACATGGGGACATATCCCCCCCCCCATACGATTTTGAAGTTGAGGGACACAATATCAGATCCCTCCCCCCCCCCCCCACAAATTTACATGACCTTGGATTTTGGAGAAAAAAAAAATTGTCAATATTCCCCCCCCCCCCCCACCCACCCACCCCGGCTGAGCAAGTTTTCGGCGGCTGGCATGACCGGGAAAATTTTGGGACCTGGGATTTGGAGAAATAAAAATGGATTTGTGCCCCTGGTTGCAGCCCTGTAGAGTAAAGGTCCAATTGACCAAGGGTCCGATAGACCGATTGTTGCGGCTGTAGTTTGGACATTTAAAATTTGCCTTAGGTTTTGATTGTGCAAATTAAATCAAAATGAAGTGAGAGAGGGTGACCATTTACTCTAACTCTACATAATCATGCTTTCAAGCCTAGATTCTGGATTTTAATCTATCAGATAAGGCATCCATTGGTTTGGGTACTACAATACAAATTCTCGGTCAATCGGACCTTCGGTCTTTAGGGATTCCCCCGAGTTGACCCTTCCCTAAGGATTTGAACAATGAATCGTGTGATCGAAACAATAGAGAGATACATGTATAAGGGGTGTGGCTCCTTTACCAGTTGTTGCTATTACTGTATGATAAATAATACAATTCGAAATGTTGCCGGTGTATTTTATTTATTTTAATTTCTGTACTGAATTTGTTCAAATGCAGTATGTTTATAGTTTGATGTCTATTTTTTCTGCTTGTACCTGAAGCTATTGCACTTTTTAAAAATTATGTGAATTTCTGTTTCAAATGCCCTGCTAAAATGAATGTTTTATTGTAATATAAAGAGAGATAGGGTATGGAAGTGTGACGTCAGTCTTGTTTGGAAATATTTGTCGACAATAGTGGAACCAGGTGCAGATGATCACAGATGGTTGTTGTTTTTCCAATAGGAGAACTACAATTGCACTGAGTTCTGGTTTGGCTATTATCCCCACATATTTACTAACCAGTTTCAGGTCATCACTTCTGCTCTCTATTAGAAATATTTCATTCAGGTATGTACACTTTGGTTATATACACAGATACACACAAAAATTATAAAATTATGCAATTTTCCTTTATAATGATGATAATATAAACTTTGAATAGTCATAACTCTTGAACGGTTCAGAAAAAAATTGATCAGTCTTTCATTTTCTTTCTCTTATTGTTCTGTATTGTTTGATTGCAGATAGATGTGTAAGTTTCATTCTTCTTTAACTACATATATGGTAATTTTAGTTTCCTCGATTGTCACATCTTCCACTTGCAAACAACAATAATTGCATAATACAACCAACAGAGAGAAAAGGGTTTGTAGCGTCACAAAGAGGCATGATAAAGAAATGACGTAAAACTATATTCCACTTTCCCAAGTTTTGGGAGAGACCAAGTGATAAAATCTGCTGAATTATTTGTGTAAGGGAACACTTAAACAAAAGCATAACTTGAACAGACTTTGGTTTAAGATGTAGTGAAGTTATTTTGGGAGGCTTGTGCAAATTGATACAAGATAATACAGTGTGATGGCGATCTTTGTGCCATTAGGGAAAAATACCAAAAAACAAACAAACCAGGGGTGTTATGCTCTAAAACGCATACATATTTTGGTGGTATTACTTGCAGAAATAATGAGGAATAGTTGAATGAACTGTAGAAAAGTGGTATTAAAGTTCAATATTTGTTTTATTGCTAGAGTTCGTTAATTCACTGTCGTTCCCTCCTTGAAAACACTCGAGTGTTACACAATGTATTTTACACATATGGTGTTGACCTACATGCATACGATATAATTATGGTATTCAATTTCAACATGCTTGGTTTTAACAGACAAATATTTTAGTTTAACAAATAATTGTTTTGTTGTTAAAATGATACCAAGGATGATAAAATTCAGCACTCGTGTGTAATATCAATGATAACAGTTCGGGTGTTACATAAAATAAATCCCACATTTTACTGTGATGATGTAGCACAGCTATACAGTTTGTGTTTAAGTGAGCTTTTGGTACATTGGTGTTGGTACATGTATGTTTGAACCAGGGGTACATTAAAGGGGCATTGTCATTGCATAATTGAATCATCCCATCTTTGACCATGAGGATAAACAAAGGCCCCAATGTTTTACCCAATGGATCGTAAACAACATTGGTTTTGGTTGTATTTCCTGGCCAACATAATACACTTTGCTTGGCAAAAAGTGGTGTGTTTACAAGGGCTTGGGATAAATTTAAATTTTGAAATAATTTTTTTTTAGGGGGTGGGGGTGTCGCATGCTCCTCAAGGATGAAGACTAGTTTGGCCAGGAGGTGGTGCACATCTTGGAGAGGTGGAAGTATATGCATCTCAAGTCTTGCGCCCCCTTGAGTAAGGGATGCAAATTTCTTTTTGATTGCTAGGGGCAGAACTCCTCCGCTCCTCTGTCTCAGCACTCGTGGCGTTTTCCAAATATGAAAACTCTTAGTGCTATTTTAAAATCACAACATTTGTTTAAAACACCAGGCGTATTAGGTTAAACACCAAGGGTATTGAAAATTAATACTTTGGGTTTCTATAATACATGGGGATATGAGCTGCTAAAAGTTACAACATTATCAGTTGTATACGATGGGAAAACAAACAAACCAATACAAATAATATGGTAGTTTCACACCTTGCTTCAATGCTGAAATCGGGTTGTTAAATCATAGTGATAGATATCAGAAAGGTGTTAATTTTCAACACTTGGTGTTAAAGGTAGTACTCTTGTTTGAAGTTATTCTGTTGGTGTTTAGATAACATCTAGAGTGTTGAAAATTAACACCACAGTGGTATCTATATTTGGCAACCCCACCTGTGTTATATTTAACACCTTATTACAGTGGACTCTTTTTATAAAGAACACTTATATGACAAAATCCCGATATAACAATTTTTTCCGGTCCCAAAGTTGAAATTTTATTTGTATTTTATTGTTTGTTCAACCCTGATATAACAAAATTTTCGATATAACAAACTAATTGTCCCGGTCCCAAGTACTTTGTTACATGTATAACGAGCGTCCACATATATGTTGCGTGGTAACTTTGTATTTAATCTCGCGCAATATTGGACTTGGGTTTATAGCGTAAAGAGAATTTTGTTCAATAATTATTACTGTGAAATACGTATTTGTTATATGCAGTATCATATTATGTGTTATTTTCTTCTGATGTAGAATTATGGTTTCTATTAAAATTATATGAAATTAAACTTGCTTTTGACATTATAGTTTTTTTTTCACGATAGTACATTTGTCATGATGTATCGAACATATGCGATCATACCGTATATTCGTCGACATTGTGTAAATAATAACAAGAATTTTTGGAATTGCCCATGAACTTTTAGTCTACTAATGCAGTATTAGTTTAAATAAATAATCTAAAGTCTTCAAAAACGTGAAACATACGCGTACGCAGGGGGGGTGTTCAAGGGGGTGTTTAAGGTGTCAAACACCCCTCTATAGCAAAAGGAGGGTATTTGAAAATTTTGTTTGTTTGTTTTTCCGGGCGGCTGGGCTGATCGGGAGAAATTTTAGACCTAGGATTTGGCCGCGGATGAACACCCGCCCCCCCCCTTTTTTTTTGCAAAATCCTGCGTACACGTATGACGTGACGGATACAAAGTGAATTAAAACTATAGTACGGACTTGGGTCTTTGTGTTCTTGCCGTGGACCTCACATATAATCGTCGTCTCCACGTGATCAGATCAGGAATTTTACCAAACCCTATTTTTCTTCCAAAAATTTCAGATTTTTGACCTGTTATGAGAGTCCGAGTTCGAGTTAAAGGGTGGAGCCAATGAGAGGAATTCGGCGCGTGTCAGTCTGATGGTATAACTTTGGCTACGTTCAGTACATTTTTGCTGTTTTGGAATAATTATAAAGTTAATGACATTGTTTGGTAATCTTTGTCGAAAAAGGAGAGGGTGGGTTTCGTAGTACATTGTACAAAACGTTCAAAATCATAGAAAGAAACAGACAAGAACTTCTTAGATTATAATGAACATGCATTTTATTATTCTCTGAATACATTGACACAACATATACACAAAGAAGTCGTTCGACAAGCTAACATGCACGATTATCTACAATATGCTGAAATTTTATCGACTTACATTCACACTACAACACCAACAATCTACACCAGGCCATGTGCCCAGCAGGACGACGTAATGATGATAGAACTTTCATAGCGCTCACACCCTTCTGTCAGACATATTTTTATTCTTGTTTATCCGTTTTTATTCCTCCGTCAAGGGAGCCGGAGGCATTATGTTTTCGGGTTGTCCGTCCGTACGTCCGTACGTCCGTGCGTCCGCACTTTCTTGTGAACAAGATTACTGAAGTACCGCTGGAGGGATTTTAATGATACTTGGACCAAGGATGGACCACTAGGCAAGGATGAATTGATTAGATTTTGGAACACATCCTTCAAGGGTCAAAGGTCAATGAATTTTGTCCTAAAATGCCATTTTCTACCTATAACTCCAGCTTGGAGTGCTCACTGTTGATGTAATTTTTCAGTTAAGTTCAAAACTAAAAGACAAATATTTTGGTAGAGTCACAAGGGTCAAAAGACAAGGTCAAAGGTCAATGAACTTTGTCCCAAAATGTCATTTTCTGCCTATTAACTTCGAGTTTTAGGAGTTGCTCACTGTTGATGTAATTTGATTTTGGTTTAGGTTTCACAAACAAAAGACAAATATTTTGTTAGAGTCAGAGGGGTCACAAGGTCAAGATTCAAGGCGCTTAAAGCTCAATGAACTTTGTGCCAAACCTATAATTTCAGTTAGGATTGCTAACTTTTGATATAATTAGGTTGTTAGCTGCTACATATTGGGCGTACTGGGCGGAGGCATACCCATCGACTGCGCGCGGTCGAACTTCTCTAGTTTAAAGATGCATTGAACAATACCAAACCAAAACACCAATAATCTAGAAAGCCAATTAATGGTTTACTGTAAAAGTGGCAAATTTTCCATGAGCGCAAATCAATAAGGCAAGCTTGATAGTATTTGAAAAAAAAACTATGAATGTACAATTTGTTTTCGTGAAATCATGGGACGTGAACTTAACGTATTATGGCAATTTTTCTTCCGAATAACAACAACAACCATATGCACAAATACACTATTTTGTATATACAAGAATTTTTACTGATAGACATGTTAACACCAGTTACCTCAAATTTCCATTTACAGTACTTCTCAAATGCATATTCGTCGCGCACATTAGAGTCTGATGGATGAAGGTAGTTTGACATAAATATTTGTTGCAATACAGTGTCTCGAAAAAAAATTGTTCAAGTGAAAAGCGCCTTCTTTTGCAATTAGGAACAAATGTACTGTGTGACATGATGCTTACATGTATGTCGAAGGCAAAGGCACAGTCTTGGCTTTCAAATACCATTTGTTCTGAATTTGATTATTCGTATCTCGTGATATGTTTAATTAATCACGAAAAGACAAAATCAATTGTGCCACCTTTATTAGGGAGGAGGGCCTGATCTTGCTATCATTCACTGTAGTAAATGTGGCACAATTGTGATTTTACCTTTTCGTTGCTAACGAAACATATCTCGAGATTAAAGCAAGAAAATTATACAGAACAAACGGCATTTGAAATCGAAGAATGTGCCATTGATGTGGATGTAAGCATTACGTCACAAAAGTATTTTCTAATTACCAAAGACGGCGCTTTTCACTTGCACACTTGATAGACACGCTATACACTATTAACAACCACCTTTCTTCAAACTGCCTATACCTACCTAATTCAAGATACGCTTCTATGAAGTTAAAAATGCACAGTTTCCTTGCTTCCAGACCAAAAACACAGTCAAACATGTCTTAGCAACCACTCTGCCTTACAGTCGTCACCTGAATTATACCCCTGGGGCGTATGTGTTTAATTAAAACCTATTTTTAGTAGCCACCTGTCTATGAGGGTCAAATGCTTTCCGTGGATGGCCACTGTAGACAGGTTTGACTAAGTGGCAACCCACAAATATATTTTCATAGATTTTGAAAGATTCAACACATATTTTCTTCATATTTTCGTACTCAACAAACAAGTAATATTATAAATACAACATAGACACGAAGGTGATAGTACTGCTTCAAGATGTAATTGTTTTAACATCCAAAACGCATTTTTTTCTTGATGATGCAACAGTAATTTTTACTTAAATTTGGTGTAAATTATTTGGCACTTATGGAGGAGAGGAAAAGGAATACATGTAAATGAGATGCTATACAAATGTGCATTGTGGCATTTATAGAGTTAATGTACACAAAAGCAAAGTGTGATAATCATAGTGTTATCATAATACAAAAACAACGATTGATAATCACTACAATTAGGATTTTGTCTTAAATCAAACTTAAGCATACCAATGCATGTACTGTAATACTGTATAATTATGAATTATACAAATCAAGCGACTATCCGAAGTAGATATGTATCATTATTGATTATGGTCTCCATTTTTCAGTGATTAGCTGTTTGCATTTTTTAAGATCCGTCAAATTCCAAATTTTTGTTAAATATTGATTCAAAACGTCAACCTTATTGCCCGTCTTATATGTCTGTGCCACAGAAATTATTTATAGTCCATACCTCATTTGGACTTTGATACAGTTCGATTGCACGAGACACTTATCTAATCGCATTTTGTCAAAATTAATTGATCATTTATTATACATTATTCAAGTTTGTCATACTGAACAATTAAAGGGCCGTGACATGATTGGGAGAAGTAAAAAACGTCTCAAGAACCAAATGAGTTGAAATACATTATGCACTGGCTGGTGTATATTTAGGCTAGAAAGTTTTGTCTTGATTTGTTTTATTTATTTATTTATTTATTTATTTATTTATTTATTTATTTATTTATTTATTTATTTATTTATTTATTTATGTATGTAAGTATTTATGTATTTATGTATTTATTTATTTATTTATTTATTTATGTATTTATGTATTTATTTATTTATTTGTGTATGTATGTATTTATGTATTTATTTATTTATTTATTTATTTATTTATTTATTTATTTATTTATTTATTTATTTATTTATTTATTTATTTATTTATTTATATACATATTTATATATTTATTTGTTTTTGCTTGAGGAGAAACAAGCATTAATTTGTCAGTACTGAATTGATCTCCGGCCCTGATAGAAATTAATCCCATAGGAAGCTACAGCATTTTCTGATCATAATGTGTTATTGTGTATAATTTTCACCGCAGAAACTTTGAACAGTATGCTCGATTCTGGGAGCACTGCATCCTGAATTGAAGACTACTACTAAATATTACCATACAGACAGGTTACCGAATTTATTACCATAATTTCTGGTCTTTGTAACACTCTTTCTAATGAAGCAATAAATTGCTCGAATACTGTGCATGGAATAATTAGCACTTTGTATGTCACCATCAAACATCTTCAATTTGCTATGAATTTAAGCCTAAGGTGGAGGTCGATTTCAATTGCGATCCCTTAAAACAAAAGATATATAAGAGGCTGGGGAGCACAAAGGATTTTCCAAAATGCAGCATATACGGTAGATCGCCCTAGGATGTGGATGTATATTTCAAATATGCCATTTTCAGAAAAAAATCCTGAACTCGGGCCTTGAGAATTTATTTTAAGACCATACACCAGAGCCCTTTTTTTTAATACAAAACGTAGTTTATTGTTGGCAATTTTCATTCCTCGTAATAAATTTTAACTGCCCCCCCCTTATCATTTCTAAATTTGTACTTTGTCAATTTTTCAGAACTGATTCATAGAATGTGTATTGAAAGAGAAATCTTTAAAATGCTCCTTGACCTTATTATTATTTTTTTTTAATCACATGTCTACTCTCTAAATTACTTAGATTTAAAATAAATCCAACGGATTGTGGTCAGGGACCAATCCAAAATTAGATTCAAATTTTAAATCGAATACGATTAAATTCTAAATCTATTAGATTGAAAATCTACATCCAATGCCTGATCCCGATCTATTGGCATCTAAGGAAATCAGAGTATACAGTGCCGTGCAAAGTGGATGCTGCATGCTGATTCCTGTCAATCATCTGACGAAGCTGTTCTCGTCTCCATGGTAACTATGTGGTCTATGGCGCCGCCTTCCCGCACTTAATGTGCTTGACCTCTCGGGCCAGCTGGCAGGTCGTACACGGTCGACAACATACCATCGATAGGCAATCACTGAGGAGGTTACCCTGGAAACGAAAAAGACAGAAGCAACCAAAAATTCAATGATTATAATCATAATTATACATGTAATTATTATAGTCATACTACTACTACTACTACTACAACTACTACTACTACTACTACTACTACTACTACTACTACTACTACTACTACTACTACTACTACTACTACTACTACTACTACTACTGTCTGCTGCTGCTGCTGCTGCTGCTACTACTACTACTACTTCTACTACTACTACTACTACTATACCACTACTACTACTAATAATAATGATGATAATAAGAACAAG
>JZLH01S0006027.1:100842-112823 GCA_001188425.1 Eucidaris tribuloides | reverse complement strand
AGTTAGTACAAGTTTAAACACATTCAGGTGAATTGTCACAGAGTAATGAATGTTCAAAGTCTATTTGTAAATTGGCAACTCTGGCCTTTTTTGTAATGAGAGTGGGGAACTCCCCATTGGTTTGCATCACAAAGGTTTGCTAATTTACATTTTTTGGAGATGTCGGTTGAGAAGGTGAACTAATTCTTAAAAAAAAAAAAATTGCATTTGTTGTACAATGTGCAAGATAAAAACTGAATTTTGATGAAAATTGAGAAAAACTAATACTGTACTAACAATACTGTTACTATTAATAGGAGTCTTTCAAACTGAAAGTTGTAACAGTGATATGATTTTGTAGTAATTTGTGTAGAGGTAATATGTATTTTAGATGTAATTTCATGTTATCATTCTTTTCTCTAATTTGAAAATGCAAAGAAAACACATACTTAATTTTCAGATATTTCAGACAAATTTGTGTATTTTAGACAAGGCTGTCATTAATTTTGAATGTAAATCCCCTTAATATCCATTAATTTGAAAGTCATTTGATGACAATGATCACATTCATCATTTGACCAAAGTCTGTCAAAAAACCCTTCTCCAAGACATGTAAAATGTCTTAAATCCATATAGTTAACAAAGGGCACATCCGGTTCCCGTGGCCAACAAGTTAAGTCATTCAACCCGTTGAAGACTGTAGACACAAGATATCTTGTCTCAAGGTCTGTGAGAAATACATGCTAAAGAAAAATCAAATGTTTTCAACAGGTTAAATGTTAGCTGACAAGCAGCAGAAGTTATTCGTGCATTAAATTGCTCAACAATTTAATACATTACTATGTGTTTTTTCAGCAAGACATTCTCTGTCACATTATTTCCTTGTCTTACAAATTCTAGTAAATCAATATATTGTTTAATAAAAAAATATTCCTTGTCACTTTATGTTGCTGAGGTGTAAGAATCAGCATACCTCAGTAATGTTAACAGTAAAAAACTGGTTGCCTTACCCTGTAACCAATGGGGTAGTCATCGTTGTTACCTGGTGACAGTATCTCTATCTTTTCAGATTGAACACTGATACTTGAAAAGTATGCAAATCTGTCTTTCTATCTTCAAAATTATGTGGAAAATAATCTTGTAACAAAAACTGACTTGACGACTGTTAAATGATATTTATCAAATTAAATTTTGTTGTTCGGTCCATGCAGTGGTTCCCAACTTGTGACAGCGAGTGGTGATTCCACAGTCAAGATATGGGACTTCTCCAAGGCCGAGTGTGTGCATACATTCACTGAACACCAACATGCAGGTACAGCACAAATTCATCTGTTTATTTTGCAATTCCTTTTTCTAAATTTTAGACTTAAAATGCTAATCTGCCTTCATTTTTTAAATTGTCAAACTTTGATTTTTGACCTATTGTATATGATACTGTTCAAGTCGACAAATAAATTCTTTAGAATATAAAACTTTGGACAGTCATGCTGTGACTAGCATAATGTACAGATAAATATCAGCACATTAATTATTGTCATGGGGACAAACATTTTATAAAACAGCAGTATATGGGGGAATCTGGAAAGGTCACTCATTGATTATCATTTTAAAAGCACTTGACAATCATTTTGAATTGCAAATTTTTCAGGGCTTCATGTTTAGACCCTATCAGAGACACTGGAATCATTAAGGATCATGTAGAGTAGATTTTTTTTAGAAGTTGAAGTATTGTTAAATGATGCCTTTTAAGTAGTAACTTCGTTATCTGGGCTGACTCCTTAGTTCATTTCTAATCAGAATATTAGATTTAAACTCATTTTGATAAATAATGAAAAATATTGCATTTGTTTTTGTTTGTTTGTGTTTGATTTGACATTATCTCAAAGGTATACATATACATTACGCCTTTTTGAACCCCCCCCCCCCTAAAAAAAATCGTCTGTAATTCGGTAAGGTGTGTTTGTAGTGATAAGCTTCAAAACAGTGTTTTTTACCCTTTGCATAGCATGGGCCAGAAAATGGAATACTGTATATGCTGAATATTTCTTGGTGGTTTTCTTTTCGCAAATTTTGCAATTTAATGCACATGAAAATTTTCACTTCCTTATATTTCTGTAGAAAGTAAATGCAAATACAATGAAATCGTGAAAATAAACTCTTGCGAATTCTCCGTCTTGAAGCAAAATCGCGAAAATATATGGATGCGAAATTTATGGCGTATACAGTATGTGTCTGCTCAGCAACTTTGACTTTAGGATTAAATGTGTCTAATATGTGTGAAGTAAATTGGTAGTGATCAGCAAATGACGATTAAATACTGGACATAATTAGCTTGTTATCAATCGGTCAACTCATCTCTTTAAAAAAGGGTAAATCAAATTAATTGTGAATTGTTTATCTTCCAGTGCAGTATTATTCTATCATCTTGTTTTTGTTTTTGTTCTTTTGCTTCACTTGATATGCAGTGTGGGGTTGCTCATGGCATACTTGTGGTGATTTTGTAGTCAGCGCATCTATGGATAACACAGCAAAGATATGGGATCTTAACAGGTATGTAAAAGACATTAAATGTGGTAGGAGTTACTTAAACTTATAGATCATGGATGAGATTGGGGTAGGAGAAATTCTAAATACCATCATTCTTTATAAACAAAGCTTAACATGATTGGAGTAGTCCTCAAATTGGGGTGAAACTAGAAGTAAGTGAACTATGCAAGGATTCCGCTGTGAACATTTTGTTGTCGTAACATTGACTAAAAAAACTACCATCAGTATCCATCATGGCAGGCAAATCTATTGTATGGCTTTCTATGGGATTTATTTTTATAAAGAGATATTAGAAACTGGTATGTTCATGCTTGACTCTCCTTAAGTAAACAAATTAAAGACAAATCCTTCCAGTTGGGAGATCCACACTAGCTTGTGTATATATTGGTATATGTTTCAACTCATTTGGTTCTTGAGGCATTTTCAAGTATTCCCAATTCTGTCATTAGCCTTTAATTTTCTTACTTAACTATCAACATGCCAGATGATTTCAACCTCTATGGAATTTTTATGTATTATTTGGTGCAGATCTGCATCTTTGGCACATTAATAGTTAGAAAAACACAGTTTTAGTCTTGAGAAACACTTCTGAGACGTGGATCGCATTGCAGGATCAAAAGTTATTTCAGTTGAAACAAAGATTTTCAAAGTTAATGTATCCTGAATAAACGACAAGCTTGTTCGATGTAAATATTTGAGTGTACATGTGTGTTGAGCAGCAGATATTTATTTCTCAGTTGTCAAATGTTTTCAAAAATATATACCTAGACAGGTAAATTCTAGAAAGAGAAAGTCATGAACTTTATGCTTTTATTTGATATTTTTTTTTTTCAGTTTGCGGTGTCGTTACACTCTTCGGGGTCATGCAGACTCGGTAAATTCAGTCATGTTCTTACCATACTCCAACAACATCTTGACTGCATCAGCTGACAAAACGGTCTCACTCTGGGATGCAAGAACGGTAAGAAAACAAATGCTCTAATATTTCACTGTTCATAGCATTAAGTTTTATTTTCATTTCTGTATTTCAGGTAGGCTTTCAATAGAATATTCATGTTTTTTTTTATTGGGGGGATGTAGTTTTGGAGTTACTGTATGCAACTTGAATTAAAATCAGCAATTTTGCTGAATTCACTTTCCTTTAAGGACAAGATATTGAAAAAAAATATCTCGAAGCCAAACTATTTTGATAAGTCCAGTTCACTTTTGTTTAAAGAGGGACTGCCAGCACTGGTCTCAAGAAGACAACCTAATTCCTTTACATTGATGATTTGTATCAGTTAACTCGTAATGAACTAATTTTACACTAATGATTAATTATAGTGATATTATTATCATCATTAGTAGTAGTAGTAGTAGTGGCCTGTAGTAGAAGTAGTATGTTATGTGATATTATTCATATTAACTTTCTGTTATTCATTAAGAGCACCTCACTGAATATAATTGGACATTTTTGAAATATCAACATTAATTTTACATGAAGTGCATTTTCCAAGTATAATAGGAATAGTAAATTCTCGCATTTAGACAGTCCTTTCATCAAATGCAATCAATTTTGTCATATTGAATTTATTCGACAGGGTCTATGTGGACAGACATTCTATGGCCACGTTCATTCTGTCAACCACGCCACCTTCAGTCTCCGTGGCGATAGCATTGCATCGTGTGACTCCTACGGTATGGTCAAAGTGTGGGATACCCGAACCTGTGCCCCCATGACGACCTTTGACCTTGGTCCCCATCCGGCCAATCGTGCTGCTTTCGATGGATCGGGAACCGTTCTGGCAGTTGGTAGCAGCGACGGCACGGTGAAGATGTTTGACATTACGTCTGGTCAGGTGAGTTTCTAAATTGTGTGTAGGGCTGGTACTTACTTAACTCTTTACACGTTGAATTAATTCTGAGGGGATAATAATGACAATTGTTTATTTTTTCATATTTTCCTTGAATTTTGCTTTCCTTGTTGTGTGTATTGAAAGTGATAATTTTTCTATAGATATTACTGAATCACACAAACTATTCTTACTGTCTCTTCTACAAAGATGAAGGAGAAAAATAATTATTATGATTGTTTGATTTAATTGTACGATTGCACGTGGATGCAACATTCCCACGCAAAGAGTTAATGCTGGTTCTTGGGGGGGGGGTGGGGGGAGGGAGGGATTTCGTCTTGGAGATTTAGACTGGGGTTCGGAGTTTAGGGAAATTTGATCCAAAAAAAAGCCTCATAAAATCATTTCATTAATGTTTACATGTGGTATTAACGCTTTGGGTGCTGGGCTAAAAATCCAGGTGTGTTAACCAGGGACTGGATTGTTTCGGACTTATGTGTATAACCTTTCCAAATTGTACGATTTTCTGTAAAATTACAAATGCTATCGAGACAATACATTTTAGCTCATTTATTTGGTTCATTGTGTATTCATTTTCCGATAATGTCATTGGTAGGAACTTCAGTGACATTTGTAATTCGAATTAAAAGGTATGGATCCGATTGTCTTCTCAGCGAACCGGTTCGCCGACAGTACCTCATTGATGTTGTACGTGGGCGAACCAGTTCGCCGATAGCACTCAAAGTGTTAATCAAAGACATGTCCATTTACATGGCCATTTATCTCCTCCATTAACAGTCCACAAAATGTCCTCAGAGACTCATGCTGCCTGGTTTACTGTTTTGGGGTGAATGACTGGGATTTTCTATTTTTCCTGAAAAATCGAAGATTTTAAACTGCTGGAGTTTTTCAAATTCTTTCAAATCAATTCTTTTTTTTATGGGGTAACAGTTGAGATGATTAATAGTAAAAGAAATCAACTTGAATCCCACCCTACCCCCCCTAAAAAAAAAAAAAATCATCAAATCAAATTAAATAAAACAAAAGAATAAAAATAATAAAAAAAAGATCTAATCAAAACAATTTACAATAGAAACAAAATATCTTCAATCCTCCCTGCTGTATTTGGGCCGTGGTCACTCACTCATTAATGTGGCATGAGGTCGTAACTGTATGGAAGAGTTTCCTTGTTATATTAGATTTTTTTCTTTCAGTTTCATCTCTTTTTATTTCTTTGTTATCCAGGTGTCAAGTCTTGCAGGCCATGAGGATGCGGTTCATGCTGTCAAGTTTGACAGGGCTGG
This sequence comes from Eucidaris tribuloides, assembly GCA_001188425.1. Taxonomy (NCBI): domain Eukaryota; kingdom Metazoa; phylum Echinodermata; class Echinoidea; order Cidaroida; family Cidaridae; genus Eucidaris; species Eucidaris tribuloides. The sequence continues at coordinate 107,161 of JZLH01S0006027.1, read as the reverse complement.
AGATTTCCTGGTGTCGGGAGGAGCAGATAATACCGTCCGCATCTGGTCTTAGGAAACCACATCACCGTCCATATTTCTTAAAGGTCTTACACGAAGTAGAACTCATTTCCAAGCACTGTGTGAAAGTTCTTCTGGAGATAGCTTCTGATGTCACAAGAGTACTTGAAAAATTTAAGCTCTCAAAACTTCACAGACATGATTTGACTTTTACTTGCTTTTTCCTTTCAGGTACTTTAAAAAGAAAACAGCTAATTTTCTAGTGAAACATTGCTTTGAAATTGATTAGTTCATAATTTGCCATAATAACTCATCACTTGGGTTGCAATCAGCTCATTTTGATGGAACATCCCCTGTGATATGATGTAAATGTGTAACTGTAAAATTAACACGATGTCAGAGTATTCTGTAAAACTGTTTGTTATGGAGAAACATTTCATTCTTTTTCTGTGTGTGTTGTTCAAGATGATAATTTTCTTGATTATAAATCCCCAAATTGAATGATTTGTCAACGCATGTACATGTGATTCCCGAGTAAAGGATAATGGAAGATTGAGATAGATTTACATATCACATACAAATAGAGGAGGCAGTTTGCTTCTGTTTGTACGTTAATACTGTATCAACAATTTGAGGTTAACGACACATATCAAATATGACCAATGAAAATATAAGGAAAACAGGAATTAATAGTAAACACAATCAAAGTAATGATTCTGTTATCGTAGAATTTTTATTTAATTGTCATTTATTGTTTCCATTTATAATAGCAGTTAGCATTTGCCATTAATAATAGTAAATCTGTGAAAGATTTATTATTTAGTACTGATTGGTAATAATAAAGACATTCATAGCAAAGTTATCTGAAGTTATTGAAACCACATTTAAAGTGTTCTTACAATAGTAATAACAACAGTAATAATAGTGAAGCAGTCCTGAAGATAAAGTCATACAATTGCGCGTAGTAAATCATAGTTTCTCATATGTCTGAACAAATACGTCTAAAATTTAGGCCAGAGAGTAAATAACTTCAGTATAAGGAATTGGAAGAAATCAACCAAGTATGATCCTTAACTGATTGGTTATGTATGCCCTGTATTCCCAAGTACAATTCTCATAGATGGGATGTAAAATGGAAATTAATTCAATTACACACGGCCAGTAGGTTGTTAACATGATTGTTGTCTTCAGAGTTGTTATTCACCAATACATTTCGATTTGAAGTACAAGGAAGGATTTATCAGGGTTCGCAGCCAACCTGGAAAACGGGGAAACTTGGTAACTAACTTCCCCCTTTTCCAGTCTAGGAAAAGTCAGGAGATTTAAGGAAAGTCACTCAAATCAGGGAACAATTAGGGAATTTAGTTTGCTCAGTGGTCTGACATTTTCACCTCTTGTCTGTACCTTACAGCAAGCACACATGGGGACAACTCTATACTTTTGTGTACAAAGTAATGAGTGGTTGTTTTCATGCAGTCGTGGCACAAGAATGTGCTCTGAAATTCACCTTTCTGAACAAAATTATACTGAAATATTTGCTCCAAATGGATAGTTTACCAATGACCTCAACATATATATTGAAAGTGAAGGACTCCTCGCTCTAACATTTTCATTTTTTAATTTTCCAAAATTTCTGCCCAGTATCCTGAACAAAAATTTGTCCAGTTTTGGCAGGACAGAATCATTCAATCCACACAGTGCACACTTTGATCGTTTTTCCGGTAGAGGGCGTATGTGGTCCATATAGCTCTCTGCTTAGGACCACATACACAGTCGGTGTGACAGCAAGTCCACTGGGTGATTGCAAGAAATGAGTCAAAATGATGATACTTTGATCCTTTCCACGAGATGCCACGAACACTGTTCATCTGAATTCAGTTGCATTTAACCCAATGACTATGAGATTCTTTTAGTACCCATAGACTTTGTACAGGGCCCATCCGATTCCCGTAAGCAACGGGTTAATAAAGGAACTGTAATACAGTTTTCAACCCAAGGAAGCACGTCTCAGTCACATGTTATAATATTTTGAATTTTGAGTTTGGAATTTAGAACGAGCTTAGATAATTAGGTGTACAAGCCCTCTTTAGGATTGTTGGTAAAAAACAGTGATTTTCTGTTTTACCGGTAAATCAAACAGAAAATCTGTTTGGCTCTTATACTTTTCATGCAAAAATTCATGGAATTCACCTTTGTTAAATGGAATTCTTGTTTTTGCTGTGTACATTTTCCATGACAAAATGGAATTTCCATTTTTAGATCAAGTTGAAATGGAATTACAGGTTTCAGAAACGGAAAAGACCATTTTTTGAAACGGAAAATCACTGTCTCTGGAAGGGACAAATGAAATCTTTGAACAGGAATTTTCAGCACAAATATGTGAAAAAAAACCTGCAGATTATAAGATTATAGTATTATTCCCAACGTGCCTCCATCATAATGGGCCGTATGTATAAAAAGTAGTAATTACTTGTAAGGAAGTGATTCAAGCACCAGCAATTGGTTGTCAAGCGTAATGAAGCTCATGCAACAGGTGAAAGAAACTACTTAAAAACGTATGCATAAAAAGAACCTTTTCCTGTTCTGACAAGAATTCTTGGGTTTTTTCAAGCTCCTCAATACCAGCTTGAGCGCTTTTGCTTAATTATACATTCGAAGTTTAAAACATGTTCCATGCTGTATTTAAGACCAAACCAAAGCTGCACAAAAGGAGAATAAATCAAGAAATACTTTTCCTGCTGAATCAAGAAAAAATTGGGTGAAAATATTTCAGGAAGGGGGTTAAAGTTTTAAATCAATCCTGGAGGAACGTTGCGTCTTTCAAAGTGTATTTATCTACGTTGACCGCGAATTGTGAAGATGGGAGGCTTCTTCCCATACGATTTGACTCGTGCGGATCCGGCCTTTGTGTTGTTAGCACGCCGTGACGTTGCTATTGTATGGTTGTGGAAAATTGCAAGAAAACGGTTTAACACAAGCAAAATGTTATGCATACGAAAAATAGCAATAGCCTGAAATCCATCTTTGCCTAGAAGGACGTTGGCAAGTGTTTTGATACGGTCCATTACTTTCATGGGAGCACAAAGGCGGGTTTCGTATAATGTATTAAAATATTACGCGTGAAAGGAGAAGCATTTCCTGTCATGGGAGTTACAAAAGATAACTTCACTAATGTATACAAATTGATGGATGCTCTTTATATGACCATCGAGGAACGATTCTATTGATATTTCTGGAGTGTATGATGGTTGGAATCAATTTGCATATTCTTGTTTTTGTCATACCAGACAATCCTGCAAACTTCGGGCAAACTATCAAGGTTCAAACACCTTTGTTTCAAAATGTTTTTGCAGGCAAGCAAGAATCTGTGCTTGCAAGCAATTCCTGATAATTTTTATGCATATGGATTCAAGCAAAAGGCTAGAAAAAGCAATTACTATTTTTTATGCATACGGCCCAATAAGGCATATATGTATATAGTTTTGCATATATAATATCTGATGATATAAAGTGTCTGTAAAATATCTGTGTACAAAAATGTATTCTATTTCTTATTGCATTAACTACCTTCAGCAGAATATATATACACACATGTAATTTTCCAATTTGAAATTACAAACCTGTATTGTTTCATTGCATTGTTTGTAGATAATGTGATACAAGTACCTCTATTCCCTGTGTACATAGAGAATAAATATACTGTTTGTCTATTAACTATATACTGCATTGCATTGATTGATTATTGTGACATAAGTAGATTAAGCATTTAAGACACCCTTTGGGTAATCTAAAACAGATTTAATAACATGTTTCTTTGATGCAAAATACACATAGTAATTAATTACTATTACCATTACATATATACATACATTCTAGTTTTTAACATCAGTTGCAAATCTTGGTACATAAATTACATAATATTCTTAATTCATACTGTCATTCATTAATGACCATCAAGTCTAATGCATTATTGCCCTATTTTGCTGCTGAATCTGGTTATAAGACATGTAAACATTTAAGAACCATTAAAGGCCCACTGACATGACAGAATGGAAAAATGCCCTCTTTTGACTCTTAATTTCAAAATTTGGGCACTAATGCTAACCACAATGCAACATAAAATCCTGGTGGTGTCGTAAAGTTAAACATTTGTTTTCCTCCTGCTATCTGTGTACTATGGCATTGCAACAGTCCATATTGGTGAGTACGTGCCTGTATCTAAAGACTTGTTCTCATCCTCTCAGTGGTTGAGTTGACCTGTGACAGTGGGCCTTTAACATAAAGTGAGATGATGTGGCCCACAGAGACAACTCTGCTGCAATGTAATGATAATGATTTTTGTAATTTACAATTTCTTCCCCTGATATTCATGTTGAGTACTGCATAAATTAACAACTTGTGTATGATTTTTTTTCAAGCGGTCGCCCCAATCATTCCATTTTGTTGCAGGGAATTCTTACACAACACAGGTACTCCCATCTTCTCAAAATAGATGATGATGTACTGAAGGCCCAGCTATCTTTTTGCTGGTAGGTTCTTAAACATTATACACAAGTATTTTCACAATTTCAGAATAAGAGTATTACAAAGATCTACTAATATTGCCAGAACATGATAGTTTTGAAATTGTGTTTAGTTAGCAATGTCAAATAATATACTGGATGTATTGTCGAAGTATTAAAGAAGGGGAGGATTTTTTTTCGTTCTTTTTTTTTGGGGGGGGGTGGTTACACAAGAGAGCTCAACTCTGGAAAGTTAAACTAAAATATAACACTTTTCTCATTTTTATAAAACTATGACATAATGTGCTTTTCACTGGCATATTGTCAAAGCAGTTGTTTCTGTTCCAGACCCCATAAAAAGGGAAAAAAATAGTGTAATTAATTTCCATATCTAAAAACGAATATCTTTTTATAGTCTGATAACCAATATTAATCTATTCGTCAGATATGAGACTAAACTTCTGGAGCATTTTGGTTGAGCCAGATTGTGATGTCGTCTTCATTCATGTCCATCCATTTCATGTTGGATCGAGTCGTCTCAATCGCTTGTTGATAGGCACGGGTTGCTGCTCCAAAGTCGCGTCCTACTCCAAATGCGATTAGCTGCAATTAGTGAGTAAGAAAGTAGTAACATAATTTGAAGGAAAGAGTTTTATTATAATCACGCTATTCTGCAACAACGTTATTTGAGCTTACATTAAGTATTGCATGCTAGAAATGGTATGCAATATGTAATACTAGCATCAGAAACAATGTACACTTATATTGATCTATCTTGGTTGGTTGTGTTAGTTGATTGTACACCATTTAATTGTGACATCCAACATTGATCTCACATACCCGTCTCTGACCAAATTAATTTGACAGAATTTTTGAATATTGCATTTTTCTATCGGCGATATTGTATGGGAGCGAAACGTGGTGTTTGAGTGAAAACGAGATGGGGATTCGGAGAAGGACTGAGAGAGCAATGGTGAGAGCGATGTGTGGTGTGAAGCTGATGGACAGGAAGAAGACTGGGGATTTGGTGGCGATGTTGGGTTTGAAAGAAACGGTAGATCAGATGGCGAAGGCGAATTGGGTACGTTGATATGGATGTGTTGAGGAGGGATGTTGATCATGTGTTGGGAAGGGCGCTTGAGTTTGAGGTGGCTGGTCAGAGGGGAAGGGGGCGACCGAAGAAGACATGGAAGAAGCAAGTGGTCGAGGAGAGTAGGGGGTTGATTAAGGGAGGAGGATGCGCCAAATAGAGTAAAATGAAGGGAGGGGGTAAGGGCAATTTCTGTGAGTGCGAGGTGAATCTGGCCATCCCCGTAAACTGGGACTAAACTAATACTACTATCCCGAAATAAAGTCAAAGCACATAATTATTTTGTGTCGGGTAGAAATAGTGGCAATGCTTACATCTCCTTAGAGTTTGTTCATTTATACCGGTAAAGTACGTGATACTTGGTGAATTTTTCACCATTTATTTTGATTCAGCGGTGGACGGTATTTTCAAATCTCCTTTTAGCGTAAAAAAGCAAAGGAAACTCAGAATAGCGTTACCTTTGGGCACGTTTTATTTACAAAAAAGGAACTGTAAAAAAAATGATGGGACCTGTCGAGACCAAATCACACTGTCAATTTCTTTACCACTGCTATGGAACTCTTGCCCCTAATTAAAAACAATATATCATTAGTGTGAAGATCGAGTCTGGAGTTATGGGATTAACATGTCTTTTCTTCGACATGGAAGAATTAAATAATATCGGTTGCAGACTATATACAGAGTGGCAATTCTGACCAATCCGACTAAACCAGTTTACGAGTAAGATAAA